>JANDBE010000051.1:16162358-16180135 GCA_024320915.1 Erigeron philadelphicus
ATAAATTGTCGTTGTTAGTTGTTTGCTTAGGATTTCTATTCTTGTTGTTAGTTTGTAGTAGCATATATTGTTGTTATAGTTTGCAGTAGTATATATTGTTGTTGTAGTTGTACAGCTACAAATTCTCCTGACAAGCAGTTCAGAATAAAACATTTATCAAACTCTAGTTAATTATAATAGAAAATTATATCCTTTTTATAATTACGTGTCTCGTAGTAATAACCTGCGAGCTTGTATGGCATGCATGGAATTATCTCAGTAAGTACAGTGATTTTCATTGATTTATCACTTCCTTATCGATTATTGATGCAAATGGGCGAATTAGTGTCTGAGTTAACATCGAATGTTTTTTTATTTGGTGGAAAAAAAAGTATTAATCGACAAGTAATCAATACGAAAAAGCTCGATGATAGGTGGGTTGAAGAAAAAAAGTTTTCAACTATTTGCTTCTAACGATTAAACTTGATTTTTATCAATTCCCCGTGGCCGAGAAATCGACTTCTATCGATAAGGAAAAAAAATTGAGAATTTTAAATTTTGAAATAATAGGTTACATAATTTTAAATGTTTTTTGAAAAAGGGCCCATAAATACATAATATCTAAATATTTCTTTTTGTTTAAAAAGAAAAAGATAACAAGTAATCCAAAAATTCTTAATTGACGAACCGATTTTAATAAGAAACAAAACATTATCATTTTTGCTAATTTATAAAATTATGCTTTTATATGTTCAAAATTATTCTACATTGGGACATAATGCATAAATACAATGCTTTTAAAATATGCTTTGGATATATATGTAATTATGTTTTTAGAATGGGACATATATGAAAATCTCCCTATAACATTTGGCACAAAAATTTTCTTTTCGTTGCTTTTTATGATTTTCTTTTTTTAACTTTCAGTACGAAAGTTTCACTTTCCTTATTTTCCACCACTTTTGGATTTTTAACTTTTCTAAATAGAGTTTCATATTCTTAACTTTTTACCACATAACTTTAACTTTTCCAACTTCAGCCACGAAAGTTTCATTTTGTTCCGTTGTATGTTTTACGTAGCGTTATCTGTCCCGAGGCAACGCCCGGGTTAAAATACTAGTATATATATAAATAGTGTGCGTTGTTTTCCGTGCTCGACGTTTTTTCAACACTTTTAGTCCATGTCGTTAAGTTTGTTGCGACAATGGTCCCTTCAGCTAACGCCTGTTAGGTAGTTTCTGCAATTATGATCCCTATCTTTAAATTTCTTGCAACAATGGTCCCTATCAGCTAAATTAGATTATTTAAATTTTTAGGTTTCTTAATTTTTGCAACAAAACTTTAACCTTTTAACTTTTCTCACATAACTTTAATGTCTTTTACCTTTAGATGAAACTTTGGTTTTATTTAGTTTTAAACATATGTTTCTCTAACTTTTGTCACGAAAGTTTCATTCTCTTTACTTTTATGACGAAAACTTTTAACTTTTTACTTTTTCTCACATAAATATAATTTCTTTTATTTTTGGCACCAAGGTTTTTTTTATTTAGTTTTTAAACTTTTGTTTTTCTAATTTTTGTCACGAAACTTCATTTTTTTTACTTTTATCACATAAACTTTTTTATTTTTACTTTTTGTCACATTACTTTTATTTTTTTTACTTCTTGCACGAAATTTTCTTGTTATTTACTTTTTAAGCTTTTGTTTTCCTAACTTTTGTCACGAAAGTTTCATTTTCTTTACTTTTTATTACATAAATTTACTAAATTTTTCGTCCTTTTACTTTTTGTCACATCATTTCTATTTCTTCTGCTTTTCACACAAAAGTTTTGTTTTGTTTTTTTTTTTTTACTTTTTATACTTTTTTTTTCAACTTCAGCCACCAAAGTTAATTTTGTTACTTTTTTATCATATAACTTTTCAGTTTTTAACTTTTGCCACAAAAATTTCATCTTATATAATTTTTCACATGTGTACATGTTACGTAATGTCTATCGGGGCAACGCCTGGGGACAAAAACTAGTTGTAACTAAAAGTGGAGTGTTTCAACCCTGGCCCCTTTTTGACGTGTTACCCAGCCCATTTTACCCACTCATCTTCACATCTTGCCACCTTTCATAATGAAAGTTTCAATTCTACTTTAGTTTACTTTGCTTATCTAATTAAGTTGAATTGGTTTGTTCATGATACAGTCAAGTCAATAAGGACTGTGACTTCCTTGAACAAGAGAAAATTATGGACTACAGTCTCTTGGTTGGTATTAGCTTTCAAGAGAGGAGTAGGGAAGCAGTGGAAGGTAAACAACTAAACACACAGATCTTATCTCTCTCTCTTACAAACATATACGAGTATTATTTTATTGAATGAATTGCATTTTTGGTCCCTGAGGTATCATCCGTTTCGCAAGTTTGATACAAAATTGTGTAAAGTCGTGGAACCCATCCCTATGGTATCATACCTGTTGCATTATTAGTCCAAATCTAACTTTCCGTCCACTTTGAGCCGTTAATGCACCCATGGTATCACACCTGTTGCATTTATACGTGACCAACACATGGGTGCATTAACGGCTCAAAGTGGACGGAAAGTTAGTTTTGGACTAATAATGCAACAGGTGTGATACCATAGGGATGGGTTCCACGACTTTACACAATTTTATATCAAACTTGTGAAACGGATGATACCTCAGGGACCAAAAATGCAATTCGTTCTATTTTATTAAGAGTGCCGGTTAATATAGCTCAGCACATATGTGGGTCTTGGGTTTCTAGTATTTGGGCTAATATAGCCCGGTAGTCCAATAATATCCATCCACTTATACAACTTATTGAGTTAAGTAAAATTAGTTTTGGTTTGTTTTTCAGCTAATGCCAAACTTGATAGCACAGGATCAAATCCGAGAGTTTCAACAGATGGGGATGCTCCTCTCAATCCTGCACGGTAACTAAAGTTGTGAAAACTTTATTAAATCGTTAAGATTCTTGGGGTTGGGATCGGGGACAAAGGGTTTAAACATGAGCTTGTTGGGTATATTGGGTAGCGAGTAAAAAAAGGGTAGACTTTTTAAATTGGGTCAACCCAAAACACTTATTCCCCACATTTCTTAAAAGAATTGTAACTGATTAGTGTCATTAGGGTGATAGCTTAGTGGTTAGGGAGTTTTCCACTTTGTGGTTTCTTTCTAGGGGGTCATGGGTTCGAATCTTGGCACATGCAAATGTGGTGAGGGGGCCTTAGCAATACTATACCCATCTACACATGGGAGAGCAAACCCTTTAGGGCAAGATTCGAATCCGGCGTGGGTGTATCAAAAAGTTGGGGGTGTTAGCTTTTTATCCGCTCTGCCTTTAAAAAAAAAATTTGTAACTGATTAGTGGTATTATGTAAACTGCTTAGGATGTATGCATTTATATTCAATTTGCCCGCAACTTTAAACGTGTTTGGCCCATTTCCTTATTTGCTATCTTTGTTTGTGTGAGTGTGAAATCAACATAACCCGGATCAACAAATTTTTAAGTAATGGGTCAAATGAATAGTTAAACCGCACTTAAACAACCTCTTGATGACATCTAAAGAAAATAATGTAAATATAAACCTATTAAACCTATTCTAAGATATAATTTAATAATTACAACCATTGAAATATAAGCTCAACAAATTACCTGCATACATGGTCGTTTCGAACCATTTACTTATATCATTTAGGTTTTGTTTAGTTATTAACGGGCCAAAAGATTAACTGTTTTTTTTCTTTTTTTTGCAACTATAAACTGGCTGAAGTTTCCCTAAAGGCATCTACTATATAACTAAAGTATCTCTTTACAATTTTGCAGGTGGGCAGCTGTACGGCTAGGTGTTAACATGCCATCACGGGTTGAATTCACGGTGAGAAGTCATGAGACTCAGCTCGTTGGAGAACCGACCGGAGAGTTCTGTGATGTCGTCCTGTTCTTTGGTATAATAGATATATTACAAGATTATGACATAAGTAAGAAGCTTGAACATGCATATAAATCATTCCAATACGACTCCACTTCCATCTCTGCTGTCGATCCCAGAATGTATTCTAAACGATTTAAGGATTTTATATTAAGAGTTTTTGCAGATGATAGCTAAAAGTTATAGAATTCGGTTCATGATTATACGCCTGAGAGCTGGTAGGCGTCAAATGTACAGCCGGTCTAGAAAGAAAGAGATCACTGTTGACCGTGCTTACCAGTTAATGTGATCTGAGTGGTAGGCTAGATAGTTGTTAGAACTTACCAAAGATACTAGTTATGTTATGCAAGATAGCTTTGCCTGTTAAATGTGGCAGTTTATTTTTGGTACTAAGTAACTAAAATGTACAATATAGATTCGGGTTAAGTGTTAAAACAAATAAAAACGAAAAAAACAGAGATATATATGTTAAGATTGGAAATGTGACAAACAGTAATTTTATTTGTTTAGAAAATGTCATCAGTTAGGAAGATGCAACAAAAACTAGTTAGTTAATAATAGTGAACTTCATAATATACCAAAATTTATAAGTGACATATCACTTCAAAATATAATTTTCTAGAATATCATTGTTATCTTGAAAAGATTTTTCTCTAGTTCGTGGTAAGTTGACAGATTATTTTATTAAAAATAATTAATAAGATTAATACAGTATATTTTTAGTGTTCAATTGTGGTGGGTATAAATCACATATGTCAGGTTGGAAGAGAATGGCAAAGAATTGAAGATGATGCAACCATTTCATAAGCAATAGCAATACTATACTATTATTGGTGATCAAAGAGAAAATGTCACAAATGGTTCATGTAATTTGTCATATTTGTACTTTGCTCCTTGTGTTTTTTTTTTCGTTGTAAACGGTTCTTGTATTTTCTTTTTTCATTGCTAACAGTCTCTAACATTAACTTCTGTTAGTTTAAACTGTTATCTAAAAGCATTTTTGTCTTTTTCATATAAACCTCACTCTTATCTTCTTCTTTCTTCATCTAACAGCCATCAACAACAATTGAATCGGATAGTGTAAACATTATCAACCAAGCAATAATAGTAAAATTCTATTTATAATAAATATATAAATAATCATAAAATCAAAATCACCAACATGTTAGTTGGGTTCATGCCCCCACCAAAACAAAAGTAAAAATAAAATATTGAAGGTATTTTTTGTTTTGGTGTTGCACAGCTTAAACGAAAATATAAAGGAAATAATGAAATGAAATGTAAAGTGAGAATAGTGAAGGTGAGTCACCGATCTTAAATTTTTCCTTCCTGAAATGAAATAATGCGTGTGTGTATACATACTCACCGTGTGAGTCGCCGACCTTTATGTTTGTACTTATGTGTTACACGACCATCATCAAACGTAACGCAAGTGAAATTCAAATTGACCATTACCGAAGCAAAAATTGACCCACAATAGGTTCTTCGACCCGTCTACTCTACTATATTTGTTCGCCTTAAAATCATTGTCCAGTTTTACAGAAAGAAAGTACTTATTCACTTGTTTACTGTATTGATAATAATTTATTAATATAACCTTTAAAGTTAAACATGCCTTAATTACATGCGTCAAATAGCAGATTCATTTGGGTTCCATCCATACCTTGTGGGTTCGAACCTTAGAGTTGACATGCTTGATTTTTCCTTGAGGAGCCATTCTACAGCATTCAGTTTTCCTTTGGGAGCCATTCTATGGCATCGCAGGCAGTCCAAACCATGTAATTTATTTTGAATGACACTGAATATATTATGCTAAAAGCAATACAAAATTACGTCTACATAATGTCATGTTAAAAATTATGCATTACTGATGTCATTAACGCTTCAATACATATCTTAGTATAGCTGTTTACCTTTTGGCTTTATTAACATGGTATTATTACATAGCATATCATGATATGGTATTATTACATAGCATATCATGATATTAAATCAAAAACTTTGTCATACCAAATTCACCCATTTAACAGCATTCCACAGATCTTAGATTGTCATACTACTACTGTTACTAGCTATGGGTTATCTTTGTAAATGTATTGTACACATGGAGTTTGTATCCACATACCAGAACCAATTAGCCATAAGCCATGAATTAAGTGACACATATAAACTACTAAAATAACAACACCAATAAACAAGTAGCAGTTCTTCACATTAGAATTAGATAGGAGAAAGGGTCCATATTCAGTTAGCTAGCTACAAGGACACTAAATGAAGCCAACAGTTCTTCACATCAAAATGGTATTACTAGAAGATATGATAATAACATAAGTTTGTGTTTAGTTGGTGAAGTCTGCCATCAAAAATAGATTCCTCCGGCTCCCACTAAAATAACCCTAAGACCATGTGATATGTATCAAACCCGAAGATAGCAACACAACAAAAGTAACACATAAAATAAGAGAAAGAACAAGATAGTCGATACCGGATAAGCTTCACTAGCTCCGTTTCTGGATTTATGCCCCAGCGGCCCTAAGTTCCTAAGAACACTTAATTATAATTCTCCATACCTAAAACACGATGGCCTAATGCCCTTATTTAAATAACATAGACTCCTAACCCAACTTATTCATCAAGGTCACTAATAATAATAATAATAGTAACTAATAATAATTATTATCACTTAACCCCCTGACTTCTTTCTGCTATGCGGCCCAGCCCACTTATTCTCTTGATCCGTATCACCATGCTTACTTACAATGGCGTGGCTGCAAATTTTTTGATGGCAAGTTCCGCTTTTGTGATTTTATCAGCAACGATATCCACATTTGACTTCAACCTCTTAATATCCTCATCCTTCAGCTCCTTCAATTTCAAATTTTGCACAATCTTTTCTTGCAATTCCCGAATTTTCACTTGCGAATCATTGAACTCTTCATCAGCAGCCCTTTTTTCTGCATTGCAAATCTCGATGTCATTCTCAAATTTCTTCAACTCATCCTTAAATTCTCCAACTTTGACTTTAGAGCTCAGAAATGTGTTTAAACGACCCCGAACAGCACTCACGTCAAACCCGTGAGGTTCAAGCTCATCTAAAAGTTCAAGACTGTCATTGATCTTCTCAATAGTATTACTTGGCTGGTAATTCAAAACATCCCGAACCACGTTTTCAAATGTCAACATGTGCGCTAGAGCGTAACCCTCACGACAACCCTCTTTCATTTTCTTCAAAGGGGAGAAATGTGGCTTTTGCTTTTGGTGTAACTCCATTGATTCAATGTAATAAGAACAAACACTTGATCACAGTAAAGAAACACAAAAGTCGGCTGTTTATTCAAATATTCCACAACCGAAGAAATCGGCTGTAAATAGGGATATCTGAAGTTCGAGCCCTCAGTCGCTCCTAAGACAGAATAATGAAAATAAGAAAAGAAATAACAATAATCTTCCACCCCCTAATGGAGACGCAACCCCCTTATTTAAATAGACTAATGATAACCTAACTTGGCTGGCAAGTTACCATATAATTAAAATAACTTTTAATTATTTGACACTTTACCACCCTTATCTTTCTTTCTGTTGTAAATACGTCCCCATCTCCCAGCAGCCAGATTCGTATCAATACCCCCGTCGCGAAAACTCACCTTGTCCTCAAGGTGAAACTCCGGAAACTGGTTTGCAATCTCTTGATACTTTTCCCAAGTAGCCTCCTCCACTCGTAATCCTTTCCAAGCTATCAAAACCTCTGCATTCCCCTCCACTTTTCGAACACCTAACACCTCGTTTGGTAGCATGAGTACAACTTGCTCCATATCCTTAGGCAAGACTTCTTCCACTGATTGAGACCCAATAACTTTCTTCAACTGAGAAACATGAAAGACATTGTGGATTGAAGTTTCTGGTGGCAATTTCAATCTATAAGCAACTTGCCCAATTCTTTCTATTACTTCAAAAGGACCATAAAATCGAGGAGCTAGTTTCTGATTTAACCTGGTTGCCACACTTGTTTGCCTATAAGGGCGTAACTTTAAAAAAACCATATCACCAATGTCAAACTCCACTTCCCTTCTGTTACCATCTGCTTGTGATTTCATTAGTTGTTGTGCTCTATTAAAATGGACCCTCAATTCTTGTAAAACACGATCTCTTTGGAGCAAATACTGATCAATATCAAAAGTCAAAGCAACGCCTCGATCATAAGATACTAAACTAGGGGGATCGCGCCCATACAATACCTTGAAGGGAGTCATACCAATAGTCGAATGAAAAGATGTGTTATACCAATACTCAGCCCAAGGTAACCATTTAACCCATTCCTTCGGCTTCTCAGATGCAAAACACCTTAAATACGTCTCTAAGCTTCTATTGACTACCTCAGTTTGGCCATCCGTTTGAGGATGGTAAGCCGTACTCCTTTTAAGATCAGTCCCCATACATTTAAACAATTCCTTCCAAAACTTACTAATGAATATAGGATCTCGATCAGAAATTATGGACCCGGGTATCCCATGCAACCTAACGATCTCTCGAATAAATACCTCAGCAACTAAAGCAGCGGTATAAGGATGTTTAAGAGCAACAAAATGCGCCGACTTACTCAGGCGATCAACCACCACCAAAATCACACTATACCCCAATGATTTAGGTAACCCATCAATGAAATCCATGGTTAAATCCTCCCACACCCGGGTCGGCAACTCCTAAGGTTGTAAAAGACCTGCTGGTGATAACGTGGAATACTTATTTCGTTGACACACCGTGCATTCAGACACCATCCTTGCTATATCCTTCCGCATCCCCACCCAATTAAAATCTCTTGACAGTCTTTGATAGGATTTTTGCGTTCCCTCGTGCCCTCCTATTACACCACCATGAATCATACCAAAAACTTTAGCAACCACATCCGACGCCCTTGGTAAGACGAGTCGTCCTTGATACAACAATTCATCATGCTGAACTGAATAACCTGGCATATCTTTATCTCCGTCCTTAATTCTTTCTTTTAATGCCACGAGCTCTGGATGTTCTTTTATTGTTTTGACCACGTCTTCAGCTAATCTCAACCTAGTGATAGATAATTCAGTCATCTCAATACTTTCCCCACGTCGTGATAGTGCATCTGCCACACCGTTTTCTTTACATGGTCGATAAGCAATATTAAAGTCATACCCTGATAGTTTCGCAATCCACTTTTGATGCTCGCCCGGTACTGCCCGCTGTTCCAATAGATACTTTAAGCTTCGTTGATCAGTTAATACTGTAAACTTACGTCCCAAGAGATATGGTCTCCACTTTTGTACAGCCATCACAATAGCCAATAACTCTCTTTCATAGATAGATTTTAATTGTGCTCGTTGACCTAAAACTTGACTGAAATAAGCAATTGGACGTCCCTCTTGCATCAACACCGCCCCCATCCCATGACCAGAAGCATCTGTCTCCACCGTAAAACTCTTAGAAAAATCCGGCAAAGCTAAAACTAGTACATTAGTCGTTACTGTTTTTAATTCTGTAAATGCCCTTGTCGCTTCATCTGACCAGCAAAACCCATCCTTCTTAAGCAAATCAGTAAGTACACGTGCTATCTTTCCATACCCTTTGACAAATTTCCTGTAATACCCTGTAAGACCAAGAAACCCCCTTAACTCCCTTACATTTTTAGGAATAGGCCAGTCTACCATAGCTGCAATTTTTGAAGGATCAGCCTGAACTCCATCACCAGTTACAATATGCCCCAAATACTCGACGCGCTCCTGCCCAAAAACACACTTTTTACGGTTGCAAAATAACTTTTCCGCCCTTAGACACTCGAAAACAGAAGTCAAATGTTCTCGGTGCTCTTCCCATGTACGACTATAAACCAATATGTCATCAAAAAATACCAACACGAACTTACGCAAGTATGGTTTAAACACCCGGTTCATCAACGCTTGAAATGTCGAAGGTGCATTTGTTAGCCCAAACGGCATCACTAAAAATTCATAATGACCCTCGTGTGTCCGAAAAGCTGTTTTATGAATATCCTTTTCTACCATACGAATCTGATGGTATCCCGACTTCAAGTCCAACTTAGTAAACAAAGTAGCACCATGTAATTCATCTAAAAGTTCATCAATTACTGGTATAGGAAACTTATCAAGTACCGTGGATTTATTCAATGCCCTGTAATCCACACAGAAACGCCAACTCCCATCTTTTTTTTTTCACCAACAATACTGGACTTGAGAAAGGACTAGTACTCGGCCTTATGACCCCTGAATCAAGCATCTCTCCAACCAACTTCTCAATTTCATCTTTCTGCGCTTGCGGGTAACGATAAGGCCTAACATTAACCGGTTCCACGCCATGCTTTAAAGTTATAGCGTGCTCATGACCCCTCAGTGGTGGCAGTCCCGACGGCATACAAAACACATCATCATATAGAAACAATAAATCATCTAGTTGAGGTCTAACCTGAGACTCGGGAACACTTATACTATTCAGATCAACCCCTAACAACAAGAAGCTCTCTTCAATTCCATGCATCCCTTTACTTAGGGAATGTAAAGAAGCTGCTCCTCTACACAATCCAGGCTCACCTTGCAATGTAACCCTTTTATCTCCCAGTTGAAAAGTCATTGTCAATGTAGTCCAATTGACTCGTGTATCCCCCAAAAGCTGAAGCCACTGCATTCCTAAAATCAAATCTGTACTGCCCAAATTAAAAGGATAAAAGTCGTCCACAACTTCAACTTCAGGAAACACAACACATAAACGCTTGCAAATTCCGACGCTTTTATCAGTTTTCCCATTACCCAAAACTACTCCAGTGGCACGGTGACCCGTAACAGGCAACTCCAATTCTTGCACCAATTTGGATGACACAAAGTTATGAGTCGCCCCACAATCTACCAACACCACCACATATCGCCCTTGCACTATTCCCCGAACCTTCATCGTATTTGGTGAAGTAATTCCAACCACTGGGTGGACAGAAACCTCAATCACCTCCAAATGCACATGATCCTTATTGTCTTCTTCATCCGAATCAGAGTTAGAAGAGTCATCACCCGGCTCAAGAATGACCCGTAAACATCTTAACCCTTTATCAGGACAACGGTGGCCCGGACCAAACTTTCCGTCACATCGATAACACAACCCCTTCGCCTTTTTATCAGCAAATTCAGCATCAGATAACTTCTTAAAAGGGATTTTTGATTCACCCCCGACCTGTGTTTTTTCGCCGCTCGATACAACAGTACCACCCAATAGCCTACTATTACCCCCCATGCGACTTGAAGTCAGCTTATACCCTGCCTGAGCCTTATCCTCTTCCACCATTATAGCTAGCTTAATGGCCTGGACCAAACCCCGTGGTTGCAACAATCTAACCGCAGTACGTATTTCAGCTTTTAAACCTTTAATAAAAGTACCCATCATAACTGGTTAAGCCATGCCTTCGAGCTGAGCTGCCATACGCTCAAAAAGACTGACATACTCACGTACCGTACCCTCCTGCTTAATTGCCAGAAACTGCTCATACAAATCCCCGGCCTGAGATGGCTGAAATCGATCCAACACACCAGCCTTAAGCACATCCCAATGACGAAAAGGTTCCCGCTTTTCCCGCCAACGAAACCATGACAACGCTTGATCTTCGAGACACAATACCGCCGCCCTTAACCGCTCTCTAGGCTGAGTGAAGCCTTGCACATCAAAAAATCTTTCCATCTTGAAAACCCACCCATACACATCCTCACCACCAAACATAGGCATCTTTAGTTTTTTTAATCGATAATCACCTCTAATCATAGGCTGCCCCCTACCCGAATTCCATCCAACAATGAATTATCCACCCCACCCAAATTACCAACCCCAGAAAGCCTGTTTGTATCAAACCCCTCAAACCCTTGAACCTCTGGTCGTCGCCCATCCCGGAAAAAATCAGAACCAAAAGACCGAAAAGCCTCATACCCTTCAGATCTAGAAACCTCTGGTCGACGTCCATCACTGAACATACCCATTGTTCCATTCTTCCCAGCGGCAGAATCAAGACCCACTGGTTGAGATTTTTCCAGTGAAAACGTAGGCAAAGAAGTTAGGGAAGACGCCGGCATAGACGGTGCAGAGGGTGCACCCTTAGGTGACTCCAAGTGATGTCCAGCCATTAACTTAGCAAACATGGCCATAATCTCAGCATGATGGGCTTCATAAGTTAACCCCTGCTGATCCATCTTAACCTGCTACTGTGCACCCTGATTCTGTAAAGTCAACAGGGCTGCTTCTATAGTATCCAATCTTGAGTTCGTCGTTGTCTGGAACTGTTCATTGGCGGTCTGAACTTGCTCAAAAACTGAACGTAAGTGTTGCACTTCCCCTTCCAAATCAGGTGCCTCTGCTGATGTTGATGTCTTTTTCGGACCCATCTCACAAGTTACAGGATGTTGTGCTCTGATACCAATTAATAAGAACAAACACTTGATCACAGTAAAGAAACACAAAAGTCGGCTGTTTATTCAAATATTCCACAACCGAAGAAATCGGCTGTAAATAGGGATATCTGAAGTTCGAGCCCTCAGTCGCTCCTAAGACAGAATAATGAAAATAAGAAAAGAAATAACAATAATCTTCCACCCCCTAATGGAGACGCAACCCCCTTATTTAAATAGACTAATGATAACCTAACTTGGCTGGCAAGTTACCATATAATTAAAATAACTTTTAATTATTTGACACTTTACCACCCTTATCTTTCTTTCTGTTGTAAATACGTCCCCATCTCCCAGCAGCCAGATTCGTATCACAATGGTGGCCCAACATAAAGACTGCTTGACGAAAGGCCAAACTTGTTGCTCATTGTTGGTTCTGCCATTGCTGACAACGGCTTGACTCCCTAGATACACAGAGAACAAAGATTAGATGATAAAAATGTTGGATATGAACCGTAGATTAGAGTTGGAAATCTGACCCATTTGCTTATGGATGAGTCAATTCAGCATGTGCTTTATCTTTAACGGGTCAAATAGGAAAATACCAAAAGTAGTAATAATGAAGACGGACGAATGGCTAGAAAGTCGCTGAAGAACAGTTTTGATGCATCCAACCATCTTAATCATTTATTCAAAAACTTATAAGTGATATAATACAGTTTATGTATCTTTTCTAACAAGACTAGTTTTCACAAGTAGAAAAAGGTGTCCCATGTCAGCACCACCGGTCACACCAACCCGTATTGACCCATTACCCGACCTGCCCGACCCGCCTCTTTGCACCTCTTTTGATGAAACAAATAAGCTTACTATTCAAAACTGAGTGAGGACGCAGCCCTTGATACCAGCTAGATAGAGGAATGTCATCCATATCAGAAGTGGCTACATTGAAAGGAGAAGAATCCAAGTTCCTTGCATTTGATTTTCTGGTACATATTGCATTAGATGCCAATAAGCCACAAGATTCATCATTACAGAGACTAATTATAATTTGTTCAAACCATCTAAAAAGTACATACTGAATTATCTGAATATTCAAAATTAGTAAATTACATACTATCTGAATTCAAATTTAAATAGATCCTTTTAGTTTCTTCTTTCAGATAATGTATTGTTTATAATACTCTATATAGCTAAATGCAGTTGATTGTGCGAAGGACTATTATGCACTTTGGCCCCAACTCCCATATACTAGAGATGAAGCTTTCGACCCAATAATAATCATTCAATTCAAGTTATATTCAAATTTAATAGGTTAAAAAGAACTAGGCTTGAAGAGGAAGTAATCAAAAGAGTTAAACATCCCTTGAAGTGTAATTTTTGTTCATGAAACTCACTTTATTCAAAGTTGTAGATTATATTCGTAAAGAAGATTGTTTTAGTAATCAAAGTTTTAAAAATATATATCATAAGTTCCTGAACTATTTATTTAAAATGATGGTCCCGTAACCTGTCGTACACAACCCCACTCATATATATATATATATATATATATATAGGTAAAGGTTAAATAGTCTACCTTCATTGTTTATTACTACTTGCCAATGTAGGGTTAGCCAATTTGATAGAGGTTCTTGGCTATTAGGGTGAAGTCTAGGGTTCCATCCATGGCATGGGGTAGTTTAGGATTATTTGTGGTACTTTAGGAGTAGAGTAGATTTGCTGTCCAAGATAAATCCTTCAGTATTTATGGGTAATTGGATGGAAACCCCCTGATCCCATGTACCATTTGGTACCCACTAACCCCCAACCAGGCTAGTGTCCAGGTAATTCTCAATCACTTAATAATCCCCCTAATTATCTCAAGTTTTTCCTCTGGCAAGACTTGAACCCAAGACCCCCCTTGAAAAGTGACGATTGGTGGCCATTGGGCTATTACCCAATGGTTACCTCAGTATTTATTAGAATTAAATAAATAAATGTTGATCCATTTTGACCAGAATCCATGTTGTCTTGTAACCCAACCACCAGACGCGGTCTTATAACCGTAACTTCCAAGTCTAGTCCCATCCCAAACATGTAAATACAATGACTTCATCAAGAAAATATTAGTACCATGGCTATTAGAGTTAATCTCGGCACAATTCCAATAATGTAAAAATATGTAACTTAATTTGACGGGACGGCTTCAACCAACTAATGTCAAGGAGTCAATTTGGGTCATATTTAGTACCAACATTATAAACAGGTAAAACAAGTCTAAACGTTTGCAGAGTCGCCCTTAGTATACTCGAGTGTTTACAACATCATCAATAGTTTTAGTTTGAAAAAGTGGATCATTTTTCCAATAATAGTGAACGGGGTTGTTTGGTCAACCCAACATATCACGAATTTTAATAACGTACCTTCTTGTAAACCATTAGGCCTCTTAACCATCTGGCCATCCCCCGTCTTGGAAGTTTCCTGTTAGGAACAACAAAGAAGTCAGCTATTATGCAATATATGCCTGCGAATATTTTAGATGTTTGGACTTTCTACCTCTAGCAGTAGTGGTCTTCCCTTCTTTGTTCTCTGCTGGCTCTGACCTTCGTCTGCTCATCAATTGTTATAGTTTAAAAAGTTGAATCAATATTCCAAAAATAGTTATTATAATCGCATATTTTTTTTTAATTGTACCTTCTTGTAGACCATTAGGACTGTTAAGCGTTTGGTGATCCCCTTTCTTCGAAGTTTCCTGTCAGGAACAATGAAGAAGTAAGCCATTAAGTTATATATGTCTGAGAGTATCTGAAATTCATACTTCTTACCTCCAACAGTAGTGTTCTTCTCTTCTTTGTTCTCTGCCGGCTCTGACCTTCCTCTGGTTCAGAAGTTTCCTGATAGGTACAACAAATAAGTGGAACATTTGCTAAATATGTCTGAGAATAACAAAATTTTATATGTTGTTCCCATAAGAACTCTACGACTGAACATTCTACTATATATTAAACCTTCGTTTAGTATCATATAATAGTGAAGTATTCAATAAAGACCAGACATGATCCCATATTTTAAGTAAATGGTAAATTTAAAAATCATTAAAGATGTTCTTGGAAAAATATGAAAATTAGTTATTAGATGCAAACAAATCATTGTTCTTGCATAGATATGAAAACATTAACTGAAAACAAACCATCATACCTGTAAAAACCACTCATTATCACAAACGTATTTGTTTCCTATCTAATGTTTTTTCAAGAATAAAAACTGCTCATTATCAAAAATTTGTCTATTTTGAAGAGCTTCAAAAGGGTATGTTCTTAAACACACTCCTTTCAAAGTGTGAATGTGAATTCATTAGTCGTTATTCTATGCCATCAGATTGCTGAAGGTGCTTACTGCGGTGAAAATAGGGGAATCTTGATGCATAGCTTGAGATCCGCTTCTTTCCATCACATGCACCTGGACTGTTTTCTTTCTCTTGACACCTATACCTTAATTCACATGACATTATCTTATAGTTTTCTTCATAGTCGATTTGGTCATAAGAGGACAGTTTCATTTATGTGACCATCAAGGTAGATGAGAGTATGAAGCCTACTACATGTTGCAAGTTCAACCTATCTGCTTACGAATGGGTTGATCCGGGTTGCTGTTCATCTCAAACGTGCCAGATGTGTCAAATAAGAGTTTATAGAATATAGAATGAGTTGAAGTGGTTAAATCTTGCCGAACGTCTATAATTAATGCACACAACCTCCTGAACCATTTTATTCAAAATTTAGATTTGATTATCTTTGTAAAATATTTTTTTTTAATCATAACCGACATAATTATTTAAATAAAGAAGCAAAACAGAAATGGTCAAATAACTGTTTTCGGGTCAGCTCACCAACTGGGGTGTGTTGGACTTCAAACCATGCTAAAGAATGACCAAGTTCCAACACTAACTCATTAGCTAACATGCTCCAACCGCCCATCTTAACACTCCCACAGCCCACTATAAACAGATGCAAGTTAAATTTTCACACCTGCTGAAGTGTGGGATCTGTCACCGCGTGACTTTGCTTCTACCGAATTCTCAATTCTACTTTTGGTTTTCCTTAAGTCATAAGGGGCTGCACCCTCCACTGCCTTAATCATCTCAGAATTACTTTCCTGCACATTTTGGAGGTAATAACTCTTACAATCGACATCCATTCATGACAAAAATCAAAAATCTAAAAATGTAGTGAAACAGAGAATGCAACTCACAGTATTTTGTTGTAATCGACTGCTCTTTCTAGGAGAAGGAAGGCAGACGGTACTGGTGTTCTCTTTAGCAGTTTGCCTGGCTGCTCCATAAGGTGTGGTAAAGCCAGATTTAGCATCATTGATGGATTCAGCTGTATGTGTCACATTTATATCAGCTGATACATGCTCAGGTGTCTGCATGACAAGTTGATGATAACAAACAAATAATATAGGTCAACAGTGGCGGATTTAGAAACTTATATAAGGGTATGCAGAATTAAATGAAATTCTCCTATCGACAAAAAATTATCCGCTTCGGGTCAGGTTTTTGGGTTTGGTATTTGTTGCTTATCATCAAATTAAAACTGGACGTTATAACTATAAACTAATTTTTGATTAAAAAAATAGTTAATAACAATTTATATTATATTTTATTATTCAAAACAATGTATCAATTTTAGAGAGAAAAAATGAATTCGTAAACTCATAATTTAAAAACTAAATATATTGAATAAACTAGATTAAGAGTATGTTTGGCAAAACTAGCTGTTAGCTAGAGGCTGCTAGCTGGAAACTGGTAGCTGATAGCTGTAGCTGAAAGCTGGTAGCTGAAGCTTTTTAAATCTGTTAGGTGTTTGGTAAGTAGTTGGAGCTTTTAATAAAATATATAAAATGACAAAAATAGACATAAATTAAAAATACTCTAATATTAAAAGATAAAACAATCTCAACCTTTTTTCTACATTTATATTAAATGTATAAAAAAAAAATTAAGAAACATTTAATTCACCTTTTTACACAAATAAAATGAGTATAGTTTAATTCCTACACTTTATATGAATAATACAATACTATTTGAAAAAAATACTCAGTAATGGATAACTCAAGTTAAGAGTACTGTAGATTGATTCCTCATATATACAAAACTCAACTGATGCTTTTCATTTTGGCGTTCATTAACTTAAATAGGGCAACAGACTTCTACAGTCAAAGTGTTGAAAACATCATCGCAGAAAGGTAATTATTATTCAAGGGTATTTAAATAATGGGTTTAATATCAAAATTTTATTGAAATGGAACATCTTTATATTTTCATTTTGTGTATATGGTTGCATAATGTGACTGGCTTTAGCCTGTAAATTCTATTTTTTCACGATAAAACTTCACCAAACTTTACACATAACTTAATTAAACATAAACGAACTCATAGAAACTTTCAGAACGAAATTCTAACGTGTA
>JANDBE010000051.1:16284725-16301216 GCA_024320915.1 Erigeron philadelphicus
ATAGTTGTTTTTGTTGAATGAAAGAATAAGCTTCCCATATTATTATACTCGTATTTCTTTCTGTATATTCTTATTTACATACATATAAGAAAATTGTGAGTGTGAGAGTAGAACTTGGGGCCTGAATTTCCAACATAGTGGCATCAGAGCTTAGGGTTTGATTTGCGGGTTTGAGAGTCGACCGTTGAAAGGGGAAGCAGCCCCATGGCTGCGGGGCTGAAGAAGGTAGGAGGAAGCAGCAACAGTACTGATCACGTTTGGTGATCAGAAGCAATACAAGGACCGAAAGATCATGAAGTGTGTTTGTTTATTGATTGAAATAACATAGGGTGTTATTCAGTTTTGGCCGAAGAAGACCGAGAAAAAAAAAGGAATCAGCTGATCGTGAGGCTGATGTATAGGGAATTGATTAATTGCGACAACAAAAAAAAAAGACTATTGGCCTCTAGATTGTGGAAAAATGGTAAACTTTTGATATTTCGAACATTTCAAGTATCCATTCATGAGTTCGGTAGATTAATGAACTTCTGACGCTTTTAGCAACAGAACGTATTTCTTTTAAAAACGATGGCTGACATATCTATAGACTTACATATTAATGATGTAAGTATGAGTTATAAACTGTATAATAATTAATATGTCTCATTTCTATTGTAATCGACATCAGATTATCATAATAACCATGAAAACATGTCATCTTAAAGAAAGATGATCTCAAAAAATATTACACTGCCAAACGCAAAATAAAAGAAAGAAAGCACAGCCGGTGGAAGATGAACATACCTTTGGAGCAAGAACTAGCATTGACTTAAGAGTCAATTCACGCAGAAAGGCAGATGTATCTGAAAATCCAGTGGCTATATGAGGGTAAACCTGCTCACAAGCACCAACAAACATCTCTTAGCATGGAAGAACAAAGTTACAGCAAATCAGCTTTTGTAAGTGAAAGTTTTAGATTCTTACTTGCTCATCAGCAACTTGAGCGGAAAATGATTCCCCATATTGATCTTTATGCTGCAAGAGACCAACTCTAATAGCTCGATCATTGGAGGCAAAAAGTTTCACTAATGTTGGTAGGACCTACATTGGGAACAGATATCAGTAGATGTTAAAACAAGCAAACTAATTCCTAGAACATCCGCCATGTAAAGCAGCTAGATCAGAGCAAAACTGTGAAACAGATAACAAAAGAGTATGACCTTTATGTTGAACTCTTCTGGTGAAAGCCAAGCACCGAATTTCAGTAAAGGAGTCAAAGCTGGTGCTCCGGCTGAACCAAACTCCAAGGCAGAAGCAAGTAAAGGAAGTAACTGCACATCCAAATATAAGTTTTGTGAATGATTCCAATCTAATATAGGTTTTTGCTAAGTATCCCTTAGGGCTATAAATAACATGCCTTAAAATGTTGTATATGAAAATAACCGCCCCTACAAATGATTTTTAATCACCATGTACAACATTTCCCCGTGCAGTATCCATAGCCCTAAGGGCTATAAATAGCAAATCGTTTAATATATGTAGCCTAGCACATGAAAATGAAATATGAAAACAACACCTTCTTTAACACAATTTCACGAGGCAGCTGCTCTGCTAGAGTTGGAAGCTTACGAAAAAATGTATCCTTCTCAACACTATCTTTTAAATTAAGTACTTCCATAAAATGGATAGTATCCACCAACTTGTTCTGAAAAAATTCTGCAATAACAAGTTGAAACTGTTGTTATCAACCAAAATAGTTAAAACTATTAACTTTGTAAAAAAGGAAATGTCAAAGATTCAAAAATAACCAAGACAAAATAACTAAATATAACCATAAATTTAACAGGCTTTATTTCTGAAAAGCGAGCTACAATATAAGCCATATAAGCATGGAGGTTTACATAAATTCAAAACAAAAATGTTCATAGGAACAAACCACAGTTCTCCACAAGCTTTGACGAATTCAATCTACGAGAAGGCGTAGAATTTAAGAGGCGCTGATAATCTGGAAGTAGAGACTGCGAAAATTAAAAACATAACATGATTACTTTATCTGGCCATAAAAGCAGCCAAACAAACAAGGATGAGCAAGCAAGCCCTGTACAAATAACAAACTTAATGTTAAAAGAAATGTGGGAATTGCAAAGACTAAAAATTAGATCTCTGAGGGGCATCTAAGAGTTACCCCCTCACTGACCATAATGACATGCTGACCTTGGGTAACAATGCTGTATTCCGCAGCTCCTCCGTCTTGCTCAGTTTTAGGCCCAAAAATATCTCATAAATGAGACAGCCTGGTAAAGCAATTACTATTCAATTTGGTCTAGAATATAATTTTAAAAACAATATACAGACATAAGAGCACTCAACCCATGCCAACTCATTAATAATATAAAGAACAGAAAGATAACTAAACCACTAAGAAAGTATTATTAATCAGCGGCATTGACATGCAGACTTCCACCTATGTTAGTCATTGTCAAAATAAACTATGAATAAAGATCAGGATGATCCTTGTCATTGTATAGATATAATATCTGCTACCAACTTCTAGATGCTTATTTACATTTCAGGAACTACAAGAAGGTTGGTCTGGTTGGAAACGTGCAATATAATGCTGTTTCTGACAAAAATCCCACACATGATTGGTACCTTGGTCATTTACAACATGCTATGTGAACAAAGAGATACTATAAGATCGTATTGTTACTAAGTGAAAGAAATTATCATACTTCAAAAACCGAGACATAAAAGCTAACCTAAACCCTAGGAATCAATAGCCCATGGTGGAGATTTTCTAATAGTAACCCAGTCTGATTTTGCCAGCTCCACTGGTTTATATTGTGCACCCACAAGCCAATCATATTCCTGGACCAAAAAAAAAACTTGAGAAGTTGGCTGATAATTTTTAGGTTTTGATAAGCATGCATTAGAAAAACTTGAAGAAATAGCAAACTTCAGCGAAGAAAACATAATCAATACAGACAGATACTTTTATATAAACCTATGAAATTGAAAACATCACTAAGAAACTCGAACAGAAAATGGTTCCTCGTTACAAAAGAAAAAGCATTACCATTGAACTAACTCACTAAGAAATATATATTATAGCAGGGATGAGACCAATGTTCAGTCCCTTACTAATTTTACATTTCCCTAAAATTACTAGATCATGGCTCTCAGACATGTAGCCCTGCTTTGTTCCACAATATTGTGCAAAAATATAGAATCAGAATCAAGGTTCAGCTAGGTTATATATGGAAGTGGTCACACTCATTGCTTCATTTATCTTATAATATGTTAAGGCATGTTACTAGACTCACTACTCGATAGGCATTTGATAAACCCCAATTAGTAGCATTATCTAATACATTCAGTATTCATGGTATTTCTTTGTTCATAATTTAATTGATTTGCTTCAATGTAACAGAGCCCACACATTATATTGGACATCTAAATTCTCACTGTAAAATACATAAATGACTAAACATGTAAACATTTACCCCTTTCACATGATAAAACAAAACTTAATTATAGGCGAAAAATTAAGAAATCCAAGTTCCAAGTAATGATGTACCAGCATTGGTCCAGCAGATGCTTCATTGTTTCCGTCAAATGCAGAAAGAACATCAAAACCATGCAACTTCCAGTCCAAAGTTTGTGTAACAACCACACTTTCCAAACAAACATTACCATGGACCTGTAAACAATCAGAGAAAGCAATCTAGACACATCAACTCTCAAGTACTTTAAAAGGCTAACATAAAAAGCTAATAGCAAGTTCTCTACATTATACACACTGAATACACAGAAAACACTGCAAATGTTGAATAAACACATCCTCTCGCTCATATATCAAGCTTAAAACTTCTTTATTTTGGTTCATGGAATATTTTCTTCATTTCGGTTCATGGAATTGAACTTATCTACGAACTTAATGTTAAAAAAAAAAAAGGGTAAGCCAGAGGAAACCCCTTGATTCCCAGTACCGCATTGGTACCAACATGCACAACTGCACAAGTCACACAACACATGTGGAAGTTAAACACCTCCACCCAATACCCCACACTTGAGCAAATACCTATATATATAGGGGTGGGATAAATTCAGAGGTGGAGCCAGGATTTAACGTTGAGGATGGCTCATCCAAATTTTTTTAACGATCATTGTATACAATATAATGTGAAAGACATAACCATTTAATAAAATGTTAATAAAATAGACTTTTATTACGATGGTTTACTTTTATGGGCCAAATATAAAGGTTTTAATTGCAATGTTAAGACTAGAAATCATAAATTTATAGCTTGAGGGTGGTTTTTCGAAAAAACCTTTGTACTAGCCGGCTATGAGCTAGCCTTGCAATGGAAAACATTAACGGTTGGTGGGGGCTAAGCATCCGTCAGTCTCCCTACTGGCTCCGCCCCTGGATAAATTGAGTCTAGCTAATTTGAGTCCAAAAAAAGTCCATGTAACTTACACATGTGTAAGTCTCGCCGGAGATGGTCGCCGTCGCCGGGGGATCATGGTGGTGTCGGAGATGATGGTGGTGGTGGTAGGAGGTGGTTGGAATTGGAGGAGATGGAAGAAAATCAATGGACTTTTTTTGGACTCAAAATAAGTTGGACTCATTTTATCTTTCCCCTATATATATATATAAATAATTGATCAATATGTATACTATAACGTAATAATTATAAATGTTACCTCAAAACCGAAAGACTATATGTATTTCAGAGTATACACGTCGATTCTTATCTATCACTAACCCAAACCAACAATAACATAAAGTCTAGTAAGGCTCCAACCAAATTAACATCAAGTGATCAAGGGATTCTAAAGTTCAATTCTTGGGAATACTATTGAAAAATATTTTTAAGCGGAATGATATACGTTTTCTTTTTCAGAACAATGAACTGTTGATGAAGTATAAAACATAAGCTAAAGTGTATCGGTGCCCGAAAGGGGTCTAAGGTTCAATTTCTTAAATTTAGCGGGAAAATACATATGGCAAAGAAAGGAACATAATGAAAACGACCAAGAACGATAACATAATATAACCATTAGTTGGTTCAATTCTTTGGTTCCCTGATGATTATTTGGACATCTCTATATTAGTTTCTGATTTCAGATTCTGTTTTGACATCGATATACCTTTGTTTGGCTTCCTTAAATTGATATATGAATTTCATTGCGAATCGGATTTTAGGTATTATAATTTTTGGGCTATATGGAATTTCATCATAAAGGTTATTCGTACATCTAGGAACTCTATTAAAATCGGTGTTGATGAGTATTGTAGGCTTGCACATTCTTTGATATCAAACATTCAAATGCTTCAACCGTTGCATTTATTACATTTTTTTATTTTTTGAATTCACCTAATAGAACTGCATGAGCTTAATAAGCTTAATACTTAAATGTTTCTTCTTAATGTGTTAGGGTGGTTTTGATGATATCATGGATATGAGTGCCCAAAACTCGGAAGAAATAGAACTTCACCATCATGTCTCAGAATCTATTCTGGTTAGTCTCTTATCAGCATATGTGTTTTGATGGATTTTGTAGTCAGTTTATCTGTCTATTTAACTGCTGTTTGGGGGGATTGTAAATGTGCAGGGTGATGATGAAAGTTCATGGGAGAATTCTGATGATGAAGTAGATGCAGATCAAGATGAAGATGAGGATTCTGATTGGGAAAACGATGAACAATTATAGTCGTTTGACATGTAAGATTGTCCATTTTCTTAATATTATTTTATTTTTCAGTGATTAGGCCTGCCAGCATACTCTCTATATAATATCTATCCTTTTATATGAATAAAACAATCATATCTATAGTTTTATGGTATGAAAGCCCTATCTACTTTATTGTACTCTAAATTAATCAGACAAAACACAATAGTAAGATTCATGTCTTAAAGTGGGTTATGGGTGTGCAGTGTGCTTGGTAGGGATATATAGGGGCTGAGAATGGAAATGATTTCTTGTCTTGTGTTTGGTAGCCCCAAGAATTGAAGACAGAGAGAAATAGAATTTCCGTGAGAATTCATTTTTAATGCATTTGATTTCTATCTATTTTGAGAAAAAATCAGTTTTGTGTAAGGGAATTACTACGCATACTTCCATTGGGAAATGGTCAAGAGTCAAGACCCAAAGATAAAGTTTATATAAAGCAAAATCACATGAGTGCCACATGATTTCAACAAAATTGAAAACTCTGCTAAACCTAAGCCATTTTTGGCTATTGAGATTTGTGGCTATGTGTTGTCCACTGTATTTTTCTCATCTTCACCACGGCATACAGTTATGCTTCAATTGTTATGATTTTTGGCTATTGGTTCATTGTTCCTATTTCCGCAACTGTTATGCTTCAGTTGACCGCTGGAATATATGGATTTATGTATTTCACCTTAGAAATGTTATTGATATATGTTTTAGCGTAACATTGATTTCTGTTAGTTGTAAATAGTTATTAGCTTGATGACCTAGTTGTAATTATAGAGGTCCTTAGTATGTAATTATTAATTTAGTTTAGGTCCCTCATTCCCCTTATATAAAGGGCTCTCTAGTTGTAATATCATGATCACTTCATATATCAATATATTTGTTTCACGTTTAAAGCGTGAATTTGTAGTTTTGTATACTGCTTTTTTATCTGTTAGGATACGCGTCTTTATGAATTCTGAACACAGTTTGGCTCCATGATGTTAAATAGGGAAGATATAAGTATTAGTAACATTTTTGGCCAATTTACTTTTTAGCGTTAGGTGTTTTTTTTTTTGGGGGTGATGATAATGTCTTCTGTGACTTTAAGCTAATTTGTTTGGTTACATAGGCATTTTTAGAGGTAAGCCGGTTTGGAATTATTTGATCACTCGTCAAGTGAAAAATTATAACTGTATCAAGACCTTCACTTGATGTCATCTAAACATATACTTATATAAAGTGTATGGCATTCGGTTGTATATTAGTTTGAAATTCACACAAAGGTGCCCTTTCCCTTCATGTATGAGTGCAGCCACTGTTTATTTTTTATATAGGTTCCAACATATGTGGAGGGTTTAATAGAATAGATTTCTATGGTGGTTGAAGAGAAGTTGATTCAAGTTGACGGAAATGTGTATGTCTTTATCCGGGTATTGGGTGTGTAATAACATAACTGAGGTGTGGAATCTAATTCTGTAGTGTTGTGGTTTAGGTTTAGCTACGGCCACACCCACAACATATGCTCCACTCGGTTTAAGCCCTAGAAACAAATTGAGAAATGTTGGTTCTAAGAACATTAATTCTGGTCTGTTGTGTGTAATCAAAGTATGGATTTCTTTACGGATGATGTGTAAGGTTCATTTACAAATTCAATTTACACTCAATAATCCAGATATGAAAGTTTATTATTTCAAATAACATAGACATTTGATCATAAATTAGTTACGGCTATAAGTAATAATTTTTATAAAAAATATAAAATTGAATAAAAAAAAGATAAAACAAGTTATTTACATAAAACTTCCATGTGGTTTGCACATCAAGTTGCATAAAACATCCCGCGATTAAAACAAAAATGAAAAAGTCCTCGCAATATATATAAACTTTTGAATATATAATACTTTAACATTTAGTAATTTATAATATAATAGGATCATGGTAACCCATATGAACATCATAACGAAATATTAAATTTTATGAAGTATTAATAAATAATGTTTTGTGTCTCCTCATCAATATATTAGAAAGAATTTACATTAACGACCCATTACTCGATCAAAATCTTGAACTTTACTAAATATCTTTTTTTTTTTTTTTTATCTTAGACCTAATATTTAATATGATAAGCAAAAGTCAACAATAACTTTTACATAATCTATAATTTTTAAATTAATAAATCTTTAGTTTAAACTTTATTAACTGATAATTCATGATATTGAATTTTAGTTATTTGTATCTCAAATATTGTTTTTGAATCTACTACGTACTACCTGTTGTAAAGAAATATCTTGATAGACAATAACAAACACGCATAAATGATTCAATTTCCATGCAACACATATCAATGATTCAATTTCCATGCTTTTGGCAAGAACATATAGTCAAGTACAATGAAAAACAAAGCAACAAACAAAAAAGCCTTGTTTTAATGTTCAACAATATTGCTTGTAATCAACAAAGGGATGTTATTCAGATAGGAAAAGAAAGAACCAGTAATCCATTATGTCAGATAACATATTTATTTGAGAATGCGACATACAATAGAAGACATAATGCAGCCACTGGAGGTACGATGGAAAGCTTTTAGAAGTAGTTGCTTTTATAGAAATTTTTGAGAAAGTTGGATAAGTTCTCATCCTTGGTGGCCACATCTTGAACAAGCCCATGATTACCCACCACATACTGCCCAATAATATGATGTCGTTGCTTTGCATGCTCTGTAATGTTACTCAACTCTTCCATTCCCTTGAACAGCAGCATATCGATGACCTGCGGCAATCATTAACAGACTTAAAGTTATGCATCCATTAGAGTAATAATGAAGTTTCAATATTTTGTTTTGATATAGAATCATAAGCTCATTAGAATCATATTGAAAATTGCATTTAGAGTCTGTTTTTCCTTAATCCATAAACAATGACTTAACTCAAAAAGTCATACGTGTATTTCTTACTCATCGACTGAATTTTCATTTTTTTCCTTTTACAAACCCTATATTCAACACATAAAACAAAGAATACTACACTATATTTATCTGTCCAAAAGCTTTATCTAGACAATACTTTGAGTAATAAAACATACAGGCTCAGAAATAGTGATTGATGCACAATCATAAGCAAAGATGAGATCAACACACATTGTTAGAGGTATATACATAGATAGAACACACTAAGCAATTAAAGTAGTCATTATTTAAAGCAATCTTACTATACAAATTTAATGTGTTTATATATTAAAATGTCCGCCTAAGCATTTACCATAAACATTTGGATTGCTCGGAACAAGACTCTTATCCAGCGTGATGACCACCCCCATGACATGTTTCAGTGTCTCGAAGCTTTCCAGCCTCAGTGTGGTGGCTGGCGTGGCAGCAGCATCATGGTTATTACCACGTGTTTGTGTGTGTTAAGTTTTATTTCTCATTACTAAATATAAGTGTGATGACTTCCAGTACTGATGTTACAATTTTTCCATTGTGATGAGTTTTTCTCGATGCGCTTGTTACCAACTTCAACTTACCACCACCCTATATTGTGACAAATGATTATGTAATGCATAGTAGAATTACAAAGTTAAAGTAAGTTTTTTTTTCTCCTTCATTCTTGCTAGCTATTTCTAGAATGTCACGACAGTTGCTTTTCAGAATTTTCTAAGCCTTACAATTGATATACAAGTAACATATAGAACTTTTAAAACTTAATCCAAAGCTGAATCACAAGGTTTACTTACTACTTCACCTAGTCACAACTTTCTCTATAACATGTTCTAAGAAAGGACAGCACTGGAGTTCTTCAGATAAACCTAATCTGTTGGAGCTTAAATAACTTAGACCAAATATGGAAGGGGCCAACATATGTTTAAAAAATGCAAATAATACATAAACCCTAGTGATAAACCCCCTAAACATTAAAGCTCTACAACTTTGATAGCCACTTACTCTGCACATTACTTCAATCTGTTACAATTTTTTCATTTGATATAACCTTAACAATTAAAACTAAAAAGCACCAAATATTCTCTTCCTTTCCATATCTTTTGCTTCGCCAAGCTATCTTAGTACTTCGTAAATAATACATAACCTAAGTATCTTGAATCCTTATGTAATAAATAAAGATAACCTAAAGCTTTTAGAAATTAGCTACAGTACACTTTTTCTCACCGACCAGGTAACAGAAATGCCATTAAGAGAAATAAAATGCCAGATCAGAAACTTTATGATCTTTTTTTGTGAAAGAAAAATATTCACACATCCAATAATTTTTCCACGATGGGGGACTTGAACTCACAAGCTCTTATTTGTTTGGGAGACTCAATACCACTAGGCCATATGCCCTTCAGTTATATGATCTATCACTAGTCATGGTGCACTCATTATATATTTATCCTCCTGATCTACTAGTTGATATGCTGCAACACAACCCAATAAAATTCTCATAAGTTGCCTTGAGTAAAGCTAAATTTGGCAAATGCATTAGGTATTATTTGCATTTGTGATCTTTTTGGGGATATCACAAGACGTTCAATAATAATAATAATAAAAGTTTAAACGCTCGATTGTTTGCATAGAAAAGACATGTTAGGGAACGATGATATGATGCAAGTTAAACATTATGAATATTTTAGGGAACACGAAAAACATGCAACTTTGACAAGGGTAATATGTGAACTTAATATATATATATATATAATAAGAAAATGGAGTACGTGGCTGTTAGATATCCAAGCTTGGGTATAGAACCCCTCACATACCAATATTTTAATATATATATAAATGCTTAGGCCCCCATGCTTTTCATGGATTAGAAAAACAAGATGTGAGGGGTTCTACACCCAAGTTGGGTATCTAATAGCCACATACTCCATACCCTCATAATAATATATATATATATATATATAATATATATTGTCAAAAGTGTAAGTGGGTGGGAACACCTTAATCCCATGTACCGCATTGGTACCTACCAAAGCGCACACCACTTAGCTCTCTGCACAATGAATCACCATCCTCACACATAGATTACAAATATAGTTCTCTATTTGCCTTTGGCAAGTTTCAATACCCGGTGTATTTTGTCAACCCCGTATGTTTGTGGGACCATGTGGTCACATGGTGGTGGTACCTTTGGGCCATTGGCACTTTGGTGAACTTAATATATATATATATATATATATACTGAGTGACAGGAATATTTAACTTGCGACACATTTACAAGCCGCTAGACACTTACTTTATATATATTTAATATATGTACATAATATCATGGGATTAGGGGGTTTCCATCCAATTACCCTTTTTTTATATGCACATAATATCTTATTATGATATTATCACCAAAAAAAAATATGCATAATCTAATAACATTCCAGTTTATAATTTTAATTCTTAGGCAGTTACGCCCCAAAAAAGTGTTATTCCCACTCCATTGTAATGCCTAAATCCACCACATTTACCAGCCATCCACATTTTGACATGCATCACCAGTCATAAGTGATATGAACAAAAACCACCGACCAAATAAAGTTTCACTAATAGTTCAGGCTAATCCATACTCAAAGATGTGATACAAAAGATAATTCATCAAATAGTCAACCCCATTCACTCTCTCAAAAAGCTACATGTATTTACAAAAATAATAACCTTGTTAGACAAACTTATATTTTAGCAATTATAGAGATGTTAACCATTAAGAAAAGAAATGCAGCTTTGGGGGTTAAGAACGAAGAAGTGATGCGAAATGTGCATTTGTAAGAATGTTATAGATCCTCATGATCATGTGTTCGTTTGCTGTAATCTTGCTAGAGAAATATGAGTGAAAAACATGGTAATTGGTAGACTAGAATGTGTTATTAGCAAAGTTTTGTCCCCAATAAGTAACTGGCAATATGGATGTGTCTTTTGCCTGCAAATAAATCTGGGGTGTCATCCAATGTCTTTGTTTAGGTTTATTTGGCAAGAAAGGAACTCTAAATTACTTAGAGAGCGGGAGGTCTTTAGGTGCATTGGTGTATTAAAGAGAGTTTGGTAATAGCGTATGAATGTTGCTGCTTTAGCATACTGGATTGGACTTTGTACTTAAGGCACATAGGTTAAAAACGTTGTGGGAAGCGGGAGAAATGTTAGAATGTTGCTTGAAGGTCAATTAGCGGCTTATGATTTAGGCAGGCTTCTGATTTAAGTGACCTCCGTAGTAGTTTTGGCCTTAGAGTAGTTATAGGCCAAAACCAAAGGGGGAGGTCACTATAGTGCTGACCCTAAAATGCTTTGCCCGTTGGAGGACATGACCAATAAGAGAATACTTTGAGGACTAGGTTTAGTTTAGTAGTTTTGAGAGTTTTATGAGAGGGATTGGATTTAGTCTAGTTAGGCGCTACAAGTTACTTGGCTCCATAAGTTGTTTAGCATCCGTGGGCCCATCGGGCCCATAAATTCTTAGTCCATTACTATTAATGTGTATGTATGCATAAGTCTTTTCTTAATACATGTTTTGGTTTCTTGTAGGAGGTGTGTATGTATGCATAAGTCTTTTCTTAATACATGTTTTGGTTTCTTGTAGGAGGTTATGGCTATTATGTTTACATTTTTATGTTGATTATTTGTTATATGGTTGCTATCGCTATGTATTGGCTATGTATTGTCGATACTTGTGATGTAGTATGTTAGGTGCATGACGCTATTCTTCCCTACCGTTAATGTAGTCGGGAAATACTCAGCAGATAGGAAGAGCTTCTACGCCTTTTTTCGGCAGACAAGCATGAGAACTAGACTCTTTACACTTTCCTACTACTTATCTGGCCGGAGGTCCTTATGCAAGCAGTCTCTCTACCTTTGGGTAGGGGTAAGATTGTCTACAGCTCACCTCCCCCAAACCCCGCTTAGGGATTGGGTCTTGTTGTTGTCTGATTAACGGTTTAAACGAGTTGAAGTTTGATGGTGTTTATATTGTGTAATAGAGTATAGACATATAGAATCTCTTTACCTTAGGTATCATGTTTTAACTTCTGTCAATATTTTTTACGCGATTCAAAGGTTTATCAGGTCAAAATACTTTGTCGTGGAAGCAATAATTTTAAGTGATTAAAAAATTTATCAGGTCTTCCCCAAAACCCTATTAGAGCAACATGAATAATACAAAACCCACCCACATATAATAGTGATAATGATACCAATAAGGCTATTTTGAATAAATTGATTGATTGAAAAAAAAAGGAAAGGAAAGATATATATAGAAAGATGATACCTTAGGGTTGGTGATATGGGCGTTCTTGCGGATTTCAGCAGCAATAGTGGAACGAAGCTGAGAAGGGTTAGCGACGTCGTATAGGTTGTAAATTTCCATGATAGCAGGAATAGATCGGCATGCTGCTTTGAAGAAATCGAATGTTTTACTTCTTGCTTCTTGTAGATTCGCTGAATTTGGGGCTACTTTCACTCTCATTGCAAACGCCATCTTCCTCCTTTTCTTTTCTTATTACTCTTTTTTGACCTTTTAGGATAGAGAGATGTAGTTGTATCTTGATTTGTGAGTGTGAGATATATAAATAAAGTAATGGAGGAGAGCGAACATGTCTGTTGGCTTGGCTTAGTTAACTTTTCTTTTTCTTTTTACCGTTTTTCTTTTCTATACTTCATGGATTTTTTTTATTTATTTTTTTGAAATGTGAATTTTATTTAAATTTGTGTTGTGATTTTTTATTTGTGTTTTAACTAAGAACAACAAAATGATTCTCAAAATGAAATAAAACACTTGTTTTAAATTTATAAAAAGAATTGTACAAGTAATTACTCCAAACTAACAACACATTAACGAGCAGAAAACCCAGTCGAGTGTAAGATAATAGCAAGTGATAAGAATATGATTGTTCGCATGGACGCTTGCACTACCTAATCTAATAATGTGTGTAATTTTAACGGTTGGGGTTGTCACGATTTACTATTTAAACTACTAAAAACAATTAGAGGAAAGGAATGCCACAACCGTTAGGTCTAACGAGAAGTCTCTTTTAGTCTCCATACTAAGAATTGAAAAGTAGTAACAATAATTTAAAACAAATACTTATTTGGCATCTCCGATCACATGTAATATGACAATTATTATCTTATTCATTGCTTGTCTATTGGAAAACTTATTCACGGTTCAGATTCTCCCTAGATTCACTTCGCCTATGTAGTAATGTTGTCGCTAGACTCACACTACCATTTAAACAGATTCTCGTTAGATTTATTGTTCAAGCATTATTATCTAAGTTTGTGTTACCGATTCATCTTTAACTATACTTAGCTCTTAAGCCATGACTATGTATTAATTCTCTCTGGTGGTCATAGTGCATGTTTCCATGTCACTAGATCGAGTCTGACATTGTTAAGCATCAAGTTTAACTTATTCTAATTGTTATGGTTATGGATTCGTCTGAACCGGTTAGTGTTTTCTATCCTAAGTAAATTAGTCCTAGTGAATGATTATAGACCGATGATCAAAAACAAACTAATATATCTAGATATATAATCAAAACAATATGAAGAATTCAATAACCATGGATCTACGACAAACTATAAACACAATCCATCAGATCTATCAATTAAACAAGACAAATAAAAGTCTACATGATCACATGGATCCAAACAAGTATTCAGTCTACTAGCCAGAAATTATTAAAGGAATAACAAAGTCTGGAAAAATTAAAGACATAGTTTACCAACATTTAAAGTAAAGAAAGATGAAGATTTAGGTTGATGATGAAGATCAAGAGGTGTTAGAAGCTCCAAAATCTCTTTGATTGCTGCCAAAATCGACCTAGGGTTTGTATGGGACGTCTGGAGGCTGTAAAATTACTCTCACTTGAGTCTGGGGGTTTATTCTTCGAATGAAGTAATTTTAGAAATACCTCGATAACAATGTTAATACCGAGTTTAGCCCATGGAAGCTTAAGAGGGGCTCTGCTAGAATTAACCTTGATCATATTTCCATCAGCACTAACATAACATAGAGCCATACTTAAGCAATTGAGACAAATAAGTGTCTATAGGTTAACTAACTAAACCCTTTCAGCTTAAAGATTTATGCGGCTAATATATGTTGGTGCTCCCGTTAGTTTCAATTAGCAGGTTTTACTCTTGCCAATGATCATGACAAACCGAAAGGTGATAACTCAATTTTATATAGATTCTAATAATTACAAAGATTGTTATTAGCACTATAAGTTTTAAGACTCCATTCTCATTTATTGCAAACAATCCGAAAGGCAAAAACTACGGAGAAACTTGTTGATTATAAATCAAAGATTAAAATACAAAGGAAACTGCAAATGGCATTGTGTTGACTATAAATTAAAAATGAAATAAGCACCTGCTAAAAATGAACTTATTCAATTCAGTGTTTCTCTTGATCTATTACCTTCACAACTTTTTACTACCAACAATAGTTGGCAGAAACTGAAACAACCACAGAACCGGAAAAGAGTTTATAAGACGATAAATAAAAAGGAGAATGTGTATATACAGACTAACTTATTACTTGAATGATGATGGACTCGAGGCTTGACTCTGAATCATCGGAATCATATCTTCCTTCATATGCATCTTCAAGTTCTTCAACTGAAGATCGTTTATATACGCTAAGAGATGACACAAATGTTTGCCACAATAGTATCAATATCTCTGAAAAGTAGTCTCACTTTAGTCTTATGGATAGTAGCAGAAATATTAAATTAAGAGAATCAATTTCAAATCATATGCCAACAAACTTATCCATGAATTGGCAATCTGCCCGGCTTGGGAAGTTATAAACAAATCGTCTCACATACTTTAAAGTTTGAAGGTAGAATAGAACATGATAGTTAGTGATTGCGAAATTTAGTTCAAAATATGCAAAGATAAATACATTTAGATAAATTACCTTCATTGTGATATTCCAATCCTCTATTCCTAGGGGATAAATAATTATAATAATATCAGCGACATATGGATATAGAATACATACCAATAATAAGTCAAATAAGAAACTATAGAAAATAGAGAAAATTATTAATATGTAACCTCTTATTAATTCATCATTTGGGAAAAATCCTCAACCCCACCCAACCCAACCAAAGCAGTTTTGATTATACAAATACACTTGTTTCAACCTGAACTCATTTTGATTTGATACCCAGCCCTAAAACTATCATCGTAATTCCACTGCGAGTTGCCTTCGCCTGCACAAAATATATAAAAGAAACAGAATAATAACTCATTGGAAAAAAATAATATAAATTGCAAAAAGAGAAATAACAAATCAATAATAACTATATTAATTATCAAAATTTAAAAATTTCTCAATCAATCTGAAGAACAGAAATTCCGTATCAGTGTATAGAACTAAAAATCAAGATTATGGAACTAATTGCAGTGTATAGAAAATGAGAGAGCCGATGTACCTGCAATTGATAATTTAATGCGTTTTTGGGCTACCAACATCAACTCAAACAATTAATATCAAACAATAACTATATGCATTCAGCACTATTTGAAATTGCAGGAATATGAAACGAAGCAATCATGTTGAGTTTTACAACTCACATGAATGATGAATAACATCAATGAATTCATGCGGTTACTCTTAATCGATTTAATGATAATACATAATGCCACAACCATCAATGAGGAAGTAACAATCGATTACCTTTAATTGTCTATTAAAAGAGGAAGATAAAAATTAAAGGAGAAAGATAAAATCCCGATCAGAAGAAAATAGGAAGCCAAGAACATTAAAACTCATTTTCAATTACCAGAGAGATTAACAACAATTATGGAGAGAGGATTAAAAT
>JANDBE010000051.1:16541881-16554021 GCA_024320915.1 Erigeron philadelphicus
TACTAAGTGTCCAATGCTTAATACTTGATATATATTTAGTATTATATAGTTTCTTGCACTTGTTATTTACTTGTTCAATAATCCATATCTGGATCATACATCAAACTGGTCGACTTCCAGTTTGATTGTACTTGCCAGTCGGGTCCATAATACATATCGTGCTAACTTTGGGACTTACACTAATCTTGTTTCAATCTTGAATAATATTAAGCTTAATGATGAGCCAGATGCTTGGGTGTTTTCGTTGTCTAATGTGACTGAGTTTGAAGTTAAAAGTTCGTAAATTCATTGACGATACAAATCTTCCTAATAATCTTACAAGTACTCGATGGAAAAAATTTGTAGCCCGTAAGTTCAATATTCATGCTTGGAGAGTTCTTTTGAATAAAATTCCTACCCGGAGCAACTTGGTTTCCAAAGGAATTGATATTCCTTCTAGTCTCTGCCCTGTATGTGCACAATATGTGGAGTGTTGTGACCATATATTTGGTACTTGTGATATTGCAAACAAAGTTTGGTCCCTGATCTCTTAATGGCTGCAAATTTCCCCACTTACGTCTAATGGACCTACTGAAACTCTAATGCTTATTGATTCTATGAGGATTTCCATGGAGAAAAAGTGCATAATTGAACTAGTTGTTTTTTGCGGATGGTGGTTGATTTGGAAACATCGTAACGATAAGGTTTTTTCTCCTAGACTTCAACGTAAGGAGTTGTTTTTTGACTTCATCATCATCCAGTCTTATTTTTGGTATGCCAATAGGTTCAAAAAGAATCGACTCGTGGATGGAATGGCTGAATAATCCTCTCCTTATTCATTAATGTATCGTGTGTTCCTTGCGGCTCATATGAGATTGTATCATAAACAGCGTGGAGTAAAAACCGGTGACGGGATGTGTCTAGGTCGTGTATTGGTGTGGGCCTAAATAGCGTGAATGTAATTGTAATTGTATTTCTTTCTTGTATTTGAGGTTCTAGTATTTTGCTAGAAGTCACTTATATTTTACAGTAAAATATAATAATAAAAAGTAAAAAAATCACATAGCTCACTTTTTATGATAAAAGATCTATGCATATTAATTTATATAACCAATCATCATAGATGAATTGATATATAATAGAACTTCAGACTAAGAGTTTTTGGTTTTAAATTCTGGTATAAATAAAATAATTCCATAAATGAAAATAAAGTTTTCTCATTATGGGTTTCTCCTGAAATTGGGGATGGATATGAAGAAGCATGTCGTTAAACCTAATTATATCGTTCAAAAAAAAATCTATTAATTTATACATGTGAAAATAAATCATTTGCAAGTTTAAAAGTAAGTATTTTTAAATATTCGTAAAGGGTGATTAAAATTAAAGGAGCCAGTACTTGTACCATATTTTTAATAATCTATCACAGTTATGCATTAATAATTTGTATAGTAAGTTGTATAACCTATATAATATGATATATATGTTACAAATTATGGTATAAATATCACTACTTACTCTTAAATAAATGGTACTTAGTAAAAAAAAATAAGCGCCCTAAGTTAACCTGCAACGCATCTTAAAAATCAAACATTAAATTTTCAAGCACCCTCTCGACGATATAAAAGTCAAGGGCATCACTTACATACTTTCCTTTGATTTCGCGTTACATATATAACTGATAAAACTCATTGTATTCATATGTTTTATCTAAATATTTTTATTGCGAAACAATACAATGTGGATAACCAAGTTGGTTCACTATTGTAAACAGAGTTGGAAACTATACCACAACTGCGCGATATAATAACACACATGACATCATAACTGGCGTAGACATTTACGGATAAATGCATTTACCATCAAGAATTCAAGATAAATTTAGTGTCAGAACATCTGCAGATAATCTTCATGCTAATAAAGTTGTACTATAATACAAAAATCGTTAAAACCAAAAGTGTGGACTGAAAAGGGACCCCTTCCTTGGGCTCTCTCCTTGGGCTACTTGATATCCATATATTCACCGGTTATTCTGCACCAGTAGATTTACCAAATTTTACTATTCGAATCAGTTTTGCATGTCACAATTTGAATTCTTTGAAAAAGCCTCATGTTTAGGGAATAACTAAATACTCGTAATTGTAAACCAGGAACAAATTAGTAATAATCTTTAGTTAAATACAAAAGACTCATCTTTTGTCTCCAGGTTACTTTAAAAAAGAAAAGCATATTAAAATTTGGGTAACAAACTCCAATGAACAAAAAGAAAGTAGATGATCAAACTGACTGGATAATAACAAAAACACATCAAACGGCAATTGACTTGGATCTATCAGAGAGTCACATAATTAGAAGTAACATACCTATTATAACTCAAGTATGCATCACCTATTGTTCCTGAGACTTTATTCCGAACCTTACGTACACAAATCTAAAATATTTAAATGACAGGAAAAAAAGAGGGTGTTAAAGAGCTGCATAGTTAAAAAGTTACTTGCAGAATTGAAAGCAACACAATACCTGTACTTGATCCATTGCACCTTCATCTGGATCCCTATTTCGATGAACAACTATTCCGTTATCGCATTTGTTTATAAAATGTGCACTTCCACTTATATCATATAGGTTTGGAGGTTTTCCAGTCCACTGCTGCAACTGTTGAACAAATTCCGGAACTCAAGTTAATGGGCTAGTAATGTAAAAAAGATGACAATGTGGACAAGTTGGTAGGTAAGATAATAGATCAAAAAGAGTCAACTTTTTTTGAACAGCAAAACAGGTAAACTTTTAGTACATGGCAAACAGATCAGCTCTTGCTAACCCATAAACCCTAGTTTCCAGTTTGGTCTTGACTTCAACGATAGTTAGCCATCAATGCGAGTAAATTATGCATTTTGAGTACAGTAAGGGTGACTTTCGGACCGTTTGATTTGTTCAAGCCGTTTCAATTAAGAAATCTTACAGAATTCACCATTTGACCCATTAAGGACAAAGAACAACTTTATTCAACCTTTTTAGAGTAAGCATGTGAAATTGTAACTTTATAGGAAAAAAAATTCAGCATGTTGCTAACCTGCTTAGGATGAGCCACAAACCAAACATGGCATGAATGGTGTTGGGCAAAACGCTTGATGCTAGTTAGCATCTGACTTACATATTCTGTCTCAGTCCTGTTTATACATAAAAGAAGGCTCAGTTTGACACAAAAGTTTTTAAAATAACACGTAATGAATGTGCTCTCAAGTATTATGAGTTCAGTTAACAATATACATCCCAAAAGTTCCAGAAACTGAGAAAAGGCTTATAAATGAAAGAAATAAATGATTACTGTTACATATACTCACTGGTTGGGGGGACGCTGGTGGTCAAGCTCATTATATGGATCAATCACAAGCCCATTCACCCCATGTCTAAGAACAGCAGCTTTCGCAAGACTAAGGACCCAATTGGTACTTGGAAGGCAATCATTCTCACACCTATTTCAATCTCAACTTTTAGCATCAAAAATCAGGAAGTATAACAAGTAAAACTGTTTTCTACTAAAAGAGTAATAATAGTATATTTTTATATACAAGGGGAGGCATAGTTGTCAACTGGTAACTCGACTCGTTTTCCAAATTTTTGACTCACGACTCGTATCGTGACTCGACTTGTAAGAGTCACGATATACACCAATATATATAAATATATACATACTATACATGTAGAACTTGTACCAGGATTGAGTTTTTTTTATATATAAAACAATTTTTTTTGTAATTATATGCAATTGAAAATCAAAAATATATTAGAAACTAGATGATATTTAACTTCTTTTAGGTGCTTAATCATTTTATACATAAATATAATATTAACATTAACTAATAGAATTTACAAAACATATTTTAAAGTATTTCTCTACAGATGGTCTTTAATAACTATACAAGTAAAACTATGATGATGTTGCACATGCCTAAAGTTATGGGCTTATAGGCCCAAAATGCAATATACCCTAAGAATCCGATAACAATACCCTAGCAGCCTACCCTCAATATTTGTTTTGTACGTTTATCTTGTATCTTCTCCATCATCTAGAGGAAATACAGTGAGCCACTGCAACTTCTAACATAACAGAGACTATAGATATGCCACAAAACCTAACGCACATCATACCGTCGTAACCCCAGGTAGTACCCTTTTTCAATCTCTCATGCATGAAATCCATCAAATCTACGGTTTCTTCTCGGATCGACTCGGACGGAGTCAAACATTGACTAACGATTCATACACGAGTCATAACCTCTTCCGAGTCACTTACCGAGTTGACTCTTTTTCTCCATGTTTTGAGTCGACTCCTGACTCAACAACAATAGGGAGAGGTTCTTGCAAGAACCTTTTTTTTTTACGAGAACCATGAATTTTAAAGATATGTATTCTCACATGTGAATGACTTCAATCACATGTAAACATAATAAAGTTCATATGAGAACAAAAAAAAATTGTTCAAAACATGTAAAATTATGAATAACTTGATCTCTTCATATGTGAATGAATTGTTCACATGTACCGTTCACATATTAAATACCCTTACATGTTATTAATTATAAAGGGTTCTAATGGTTCTTCCAAAAAAAATGTTCTCACACGAAACTTTCACTATATATATTATATGGAAAGAAGTGTTTTTGGTCAGCCCAAATTAAGCTTCTTCAACCCCAACCTGTAACAACATTACCCATTTTGTCCAATTACCCAGCCTGCTCACTCAGTTGCCTATAATAAGCATCCCATTAAATACTATGAATTGGGACCTACCGTATGAGATGGAAGGTATCATTCAACCATTGCTTACCTTCCTCCAATTCCTCCACGCTCATTCTTTCAATAGATTTTCCATACCTGAAAAAGAGTTGCACTATTACATCACCAAAGTAAATGAAATTATATCTAGCAACAAAAATCAAAAAGCAGAATAACAGTAACTTTTAGATTGAGTGGAAAACACGAGCATTTTCATTATAGAAGTTTCATAACTCATAAATGGACAGACCTCACATTGAAGAATGGCTTCTTCACATGTTTCTCTAGAAGTTTCCTTGCATGCTCTCTCACCTAAAAATAGAGAAACATAAAGCAACCACCGTCAAGAACTTATATGAGCTCGTTTTCAATCATTAATATAATCATGCATGAACTGTTGCATCAGTGGTTGTTAACTTATATTGATAAAGAGAAAGTAAACAAAAGAACAAGTAAAAAAGATGATATACAAAAGCTATAAAAAAAACAAGCAAAAGAACAAAAAAGCACCACAAAAGAGATAAACACCATTCAAAAAAGATGGAAGACAATAATGATTGTGAATTCCGAATAAAAATGCCACTAGAAAGCACATATGACTTGCAATTATGAAATATGTATTTTGAAGGAGAAAAGCATACCCTATTCTCCATTGAACAAAGCGCGAACTTCCAACCAACACTTTTATTAAGATTGCATAATAAAGCATCAATCCACTCGCTCTTCCCTGAATTTGGAACACCAGTGACTATAGTCAACTCTCCTGGCACAACCTACAGATGAAAACATTTTAAACAAACATGCCTCTTTAATAGAGGTAAGAATTTCAACCCAGCTACTTCTTAAGAATTTCAACCAGTTATGCCTCTCTAACTGGTAAACAATGTTTATTATAATTATATTATGCAAGTAAATGAGTCAAAAGTCACCCACGGGCCATGGAAACTCCTAAATAATTTTATTCGAAAAACTAACAAACTTAATAGTAAATATCATTTGCGTTATTATCTTTGACATGCTATATAACTTATTAATCAAAGAACAACTTTGGGAAAGTGTTTTGGGTCAGCAAAATTTTAAAAAACCATGTAACAGAATTTCAGAAGCTCCAAAATCATTAAATTCGATAAACCTAACAAACTTTATAGTTAAAATCATTTACGTATTCATATTTGACATGCTGATTATTTAAAAAAGTACAACTTCGGAAAAAAGTGTTATGGGTCAGCCAATTTGGAACAACCGTGGATAGAATTTTATATTTTTCCCAGTTTGGACACGTTACCATCTTTCACCTATAGCTAGTCATCAGAACATTAGACAATCTGCAAAAAGCTATTTCTATAAACATAAATATAATCCGTAACATATATACAGAGCAACAGTCAAAACAACTATAGCAAGCTTTTATGGTTATAAAGAACAAAAAACGTACATTATATAAATCATCCATTGCCCTCCATCCAGTTGAAACTCCAATCTCGGCACCAAGGGTTTGATGGTAATACGCATCTATTTCACTGAAGTAATCTCTAAAACTAAATAAACCTTTAATTGGGTACAATTCAGCAGACTCAACAGCTTCTCTTAATACAGCTGGCCCCATAAACATCAGAACCTCATTAGCATCTTTGAACTGCTCATTATCGTTTTTACTAGGCCACGTGACTCGCCAGCACCTAAATAACAAACATTGATAACAAAAAAGGGGTAAAAATGTTAAATGGTAAACTCACAACTACCAAGTAAGATCAACTTAAGAGTCATTAAAGTCGACCTTTCTCTACCGAGGCGGCGTGCGATCTCTTCGGCTAAAGCTTGGCCTGGCTCATCCGCGTCAGTGGCAAGTATTATGCGAGATGCCTACAGAATAAAAACAGTTAGGCTGATCTAAAACATATGAAACTAATTAATTATAGATGTAAAGGTGGCAAGACGTGTGGGTTCAGGTAATGAATCAAATCAATTTCTGATTGAAATGGTTAATCTTTTCGTATGGGTGAAAGAAAACAGATTGGGTTGCCAAACAACCATTTTTTTGTTCATTCTTATAGACTTCTTTAAAAAAAATAAATGCCAAAAACTTGGTTACGTAGAATGCAATGCGTTACAAAAATTAAATACAGTTTCCGATATGTCGACCCATTTGATCTATTTTATTCCTTAGCTTCTTTCTTAAGAAACTATCTGTCCCATTTAAGATAACACATTCATGAGCAAATGTGTTAAAACTGCCACCTCAATAAAAACAGAGGACAAATTTGAAACATAATTTACACGGTTGTTGAACATACCTTTTCTAAATACTCCTTACAGTTCCACAAATATTGGTATTTTTTGTCCTACATACATATAACACAGCAAGACAGTGTCAAAGGTATGTATAAGGAAAAAAAAACCATTAATCTTTCAAGGCTTAATCTTATACATAATAAATGTGATAACTCAAAAAAAAAAGCTTATACTGTTGCATGATCTGGAGAGATGCAAAAAAGTATAATTATAAAATAGAATCAAGCTTAAACCTGTTCTACAGATGGTACATCTTTAGACGAAACTGTTGGAGGAGCACCATCAGGGACACTCACACAGTTCCTGAAGCCTGCTTCTTCCATTGCAAGTTTGTCCATTTCACCCTCAACCTGTTATGAGAGAACAATTAAATCAGTATAGCAATTACCACAGAATGATAAAGTAATATATACTCATAAATGTGCTTTTAAGGTGGAAATATTACAATGATGACATCACTTGCTCCTTCTATATCATCGAGTCCATATAATACTTTTTCAGTATCACTTTCCTGCAGATTATAATAGAAACCATCATTAGCATATTTAAATTACAGCATCTTTAATCAAAGAAGTATGGATATGGATATGGATGTGAGAGAGAGAGAGAGAGAGAGAGAGAGAGAGACCTGCCAGAATTTCTTTGCAAGATCCCGGTACTTGCAGCTAACAAGTTCCCCCTTTCGTCTATAAGTAAACGCAATGACAATCTGCCAACACAGCATTGAGCTAAGTTTCTCCAACTAAAATAAACCTCACACCTGAGACAAGAGAGTAATATCTCTAATACAAAAGTGGTGAAATGGGGTAGATTCAGTCAAAAGTCAAAACAGGGTAAGACTTTCTATGGGTGTAAACTGATAGGTTAGAGCTAGAGCGACCCAAAACAGTTTTCGTCAAGAATTTACTGCAATACTTTCATAAACAATTAGTCTCAAATATAATTGAAGAAGTTCTATATCAATAATACTCTAGCTTTACATAATATAATTTAAAAAGTTTTATATATTACAAATACATTTTGACTTTCGACCCGTTTCACCCAAAATTGGGATGAAAGTTTCTTGGCTAAAATCTATTGTATTCTCCTTTTAAATCTTTTGCTTTCTTTTCTCTTCTTCTCTTAAATGAAACTTAAGAACCCAAATATTTTTAAGATCCTTCACAATCTCTTCCATTCCTTCCAACAAAAAACTCGAGAACTGGGGGAGATGAAAGATTACCTAAATCTCAATACAGTCATACGTAAATGGGTCGAAACTACTACCTTCTTTCTAACCAAAAATGACATGACAGACACTTGACTTTACATGCAGCACGGTACTTTTTATACCTGATCTTCATATCGTCTTTGCATGACAGAGTTTCGCCGTAACGTCTCTTCAGATATCATTCTTTCGGCAAAGTATTCACATAACTGAAAACAAGATGGAATTAAACAATACCAACAAAGATGTATGCCCAAGTTACATATCTTAGAAAATTCAAATTCGGGGTACTTTCTGCAGTTGACCTTTAAGCTATGGGATGTTTGGATCTGTGAGTTGGATCAAATTATCTGACAATTGTAACTTGAAGTCACAATAACCAATTTTAATAATTGGATACATGTAATGTTTTGATTATTAATCACTATAGATCAAAATCAATTCTGTACAGCATACTATCTGGAACAAAAATGATTATCGGAGAAGAAAATAGTACTGTACATTTATCACTTCTTTTAACCTAACTTAAGAAAACTTTGGTAAAGAGAAGAAAATTTACATCGTTGCACAAAGGTTCCAAATTCAGTTCACTCTCTGTAATATTCCTAACTCTTTTTATGCTGGGAAGTTTACTCATCTTGTTGTAACTTGACCTAAAATCTGCAGTACCCTGCAACATCATTGGACAATCAGAACAGAAAAACAGAAAAATATGTTATAAAACAGTAAAAAATTATGTTCTAAAACTGCTTATAAAACAGTAAAAAAAAATATGTTACCCGTGTACTGCCTCTCCATCCACACTTGGCTCGAAAACAATTCCACATTGCTGCATTACTGGATTTTTTGAAAGCTGTGATGTTAGAGTAGAATAACAAAGTAATGGGAAGAATGCAAGGAAACTTACCAATCCTCAGCAATGAAGAGAGAGAGTTTCTTCTCCCCAGTGTCGCCGCCTTTGCACTATTAGAGAAGTAAAAAGATCAATTAGAGATTCTCCGATAACTAAAGTAGAGGCAAAAGATCTAAACAAAAAGGGAATAAATTATAAGAACCCAAAAGTGTCACAGATGTTGGGATGCCTTATGTCATTTCTAGTGGTTGCTTGTGGGTACCATAACAATCTGATCATCAATGTTTGGTGCTAAGTAGAAGTAATTCTTATATCAGGTTTATTTGGCGATCAATAATCATGTTTAGTAGAAGTAATTCTTATATCGGGTAAGTTGGGATCAACAATCAGTTAAAATGAGCTACAACAGATAAATAAATAAACAAATGTAAATGTAACAGCCAATGCCGTCTTCCACAGGTTTTGGGTCTCAATAGCTCGATGGTGGATCGGGGAGGTTGAGATGTAGACGGCCTTACCTCTACCTACGTAGAGAGTCTGCTTCCAAGTTCTATCAAAATGATAGAAAAGGACCTCCGGCCTACAACAAACTAGTCATTAAATGGAAAACTTAAGTTAAATCATCTACCCACTTTGGTTTTATCCCATTTTGAAGATTTTTCACCCACAATTTATTCAGATATACTTTTATTATTCTATTTAATAACAGAATAATTCATTGGTTGAGAAGAATATAGATGGTCATTTTGCAAGTTTATAAACCTAAAAAGTACATAACAATGTCCTTTTTTGATATTCTATACATCAATTCATCAAACTGAAGATTCACCAAACGCATAAATATGTTTATATAGTACAGTTTTAATCCAAATATAAATTCCGCCAGCCCTTCTGTTAGAGTTAATTTTTTTTTAGAGTATTCGATATTAAATAATCAGTTTCATAATGTACAAACACGGAATGTTAATCAGCATCAAAAGTGTCCTTTTTTTCAATAAGCAGCTGAACTCTTATGCTGTGTACACTGATAAATTCTCCAAATGACATACTAGAAGTTCAGATATATATATATATATATATATAAAATAAGTGCTCCAATATTCAACAGCTGATGTATCTTACAGAAAACCTATGTTTGTGCATACCATAGGGCAAAGCAAGCCATTTATCTGTCCAGTCTTATAAGACTTACAGCGTATTCCAACCTCCTCCAGTTTCACTTTAAGCCGCTCTAGCTGTGGCTGTGGCGTATGAACTATTTCATCATCAGACTTCTCCAAATATGCTTCAGAAACTATAACAAAATGAGACACAGCCATAACACTACTATCAACTACCCAGAAGATGTATCTTTTTTAGGTAACTGATCGTTTTTGACAACATATTTTAATAGTGTCTTTCTAAGATCCGAAATTTTGAGACATGCAAATTACTTTGATGATAACTAAATAACATGGTATCGCAGAATATGTATGATTGATTATATGGATATGAAAATTATAAGGTTGCTACTAGATTTTATTACTAAACCCTTGTAACCACTGATGCCGAACATAGACAACATATCATATATATATATATATATATATCTAACAAATATCAAACAAGTGTAATTTTTTCAACTTTTTATATCCTTGTGTATTTTCAAGCAGTATCGAAAACATAACCAATTACTTTTCAGTTTCCATCGTAGTAGCTATCACACCCTTGATACATATGAAATTTAAAAATAAAAAAAAAAAAAGTATTGTCAATACAGTAGATAACAAAATATTCAGGTTTGTAAAATATTGAGGTAAACCCAAAATAAGCAAAACACAAGCCTAGTAAAGTTAACATAATCCAAAGTGGGGTGTATTATAATAACAACAGAGTTTTTCATTATGACCAACTGCAAAACCATACTATGGCTCTAATTAAACTTCCTTATGAGTGGAACATCGTTGTCGATTGTGTGAATTTAACGATGAATGTGTGATGAAACGTTCAGCTTTCCAATAGCTAAATACTACTAGTCGTGTCAAAACAAGAGGATTAAATACAAGAGACTAGTATTTATTTTCCCCTCAAACTACCCCCCAATATTCCTAAATTCACCAGTGCTAGAGTTGAACCTGGTCTTCCTTAAAAGTGAAGGTCAAAGAAAGGGTGGGACACATTAATAAGTATAAAAGTGTTTTTTTTTTTTTTTACCCTAATCCAGAAACACTTAACAGCAAAATATGCAAAAGCATTATTAGGGTAATATATATGAACCTGGACTTGGAATATTGGCATAAGTAGAAAAAGAAGTGACGTTATTATTACTACTAGAGAAGAAGGGTGGGGGTTTAATAAAAGATAAATGAGGATTTGAGGGTTTAATAAAACCATTATAACTATTAAATTTGAGTTTATTATTATTAGCAGTAGCAGGAGGAGGGTGGTTCAATAAGGAAGAAAAGGGTGCGGGTGGTTTGGAACACGTCATCATCAAAATGGAACGGCTACTAGTGTTGTAGTAGTAGTAGATTGTGTTCAAGTGAAAAGGGATTCCTCGATAATGATGCCGGTGAAGCATTCCGGGAAACTAAGCAGCCTTCTTCTTCATTGCCGCTATTTTTCTTGTGTTTCAAGAGTTTTACGGCGGAATTGGTTGGGGTTTAAGGGTTTTTGGGGAAGAACAGTTTCAAGTGGGCACAAGATATCACCGTAGCTAACCTCCTCTTATTTTTTTACTTTTCTTGCTAAACAAATTAAGGGTCTGCTCGGTTATATTATTTTTCCTTTTTCTGATAAAAAGTGGTGGGGTATAGAATTTTCACGGTTTAAATGTCTGGTAAGAGTTTGTGATGCGGATAAGGGTCGTGAAGGCCCATTCGTAGGTCCAACTCATGGAGATGAGAAGGAAGGTGAGAAGGAAAGTGAAAAGGAAAGTGGTCGCAGAAACAAGTTATGGTAACAAGATCCCATCAAGCCAAAGTCAAAGGAGAATTTGAAGTCCATTACAATATCTTTTATTTTAATAAGTTATATTTTATTTTTATAAGTTAT
>JANDBE010000051.1:16684605-16696963 GCA_024320915.1 Erigeron philadelphicus
CCTAAGTCCGTGTGCAGTACCCACACTCCTAGTTCCCAAGAAAAATGGCGAGTGGCGTATGTGCATGGATAGCCGAGCTATCAATAAAATTACCATTAAATACCGATTTCCCATACCCCGCTTAGATGACCTGTTAGACGAGTTACATGGATCTATCATTTTCTCCAAGATTGATCTTCGTAGTGGGTACCATCAGATACGTATTTGTGAAGGAGATGAATGGAAAACGGCTTTTAAAACAAAGGAAGGTTTATATGAATGGCTTGTTATGCCGTTTGGCTTGTCCAATGCACCTAGCACGTTTATGCGTTTAATGAATCAAATGCTTAAGCCATTTCTTAGTAAATTTGTTGTGGTGTATTTTGATGACATATTGGTCTATAGCAAAGATGAGCATGAGCATTTAGATCATCTGCAACAGGTCTTTCAGGTTTTAGCCACAAACAAACTTTATGGCAATCTAGAGAAGTGTGAGTTCTTTACAGACCATGTCCCCTTTCTAGGATACGTTGTTTCTTCACGGGGCATAGCTGTAGATGAAAAAAAGGTTCAAGCTATCCGAGATTGGCCTACTCCAACCTCGATCCAACAAGTTAGAAGTTTTCATGGGTTGGCTTCTTTTTATAGGCGATTTGTACGTAATTTCAGTGATATTGTTGCACCCTTAACCGAGCTAACCAAGTTGAAACATTTTGAGTGGAATGATGGTGCACAGGCTGCTTTCGATAATCTAAAGCACATTACTCTCCTCCACCCCGGTGTTAGCGCTTCCTTGTTTTGCAGAAGTATTCGAAGTTGAGTGTGACGCATCAGGTGTGGGGATCGGCGGTATTCTGTCACAACGAGGACGTCCCGTGGCCTTTTTCAGTGAAAAACTTAATGATGCTAAACGTCGCTACTCAACCTATGATAAAGAATTCTATGCTTTGGTCCGAGCTCTTCATCACTGGCAACACTATTTGATTTACAAGGAGTTTATTCTCCACTCTGATCATGAGGCGCTTAAGTTCATACAGGGCCAACATAAGTTACAGCCACGACATGCAAAGTGGGTCGAATTTCTTCAAGCTTTTACTTTCACCATTAAGCATAAGGCTGGTAGCTTGAATAAGGGGGCTGATGCTTTATCCAGAAAGCACAGTTTTATTACGGTTATCGGACCGCGACTTGTTGGTATTGAGTCCATCAAAGATGATTATGCCACTGATCCAGATTTTGGGGACTTGTTCACCAAATGTCAACAGCATGCCGTCGACTCCTATCACCTGGTGGCAGGCTATTTGTTTCGAGGCAACCAACTTTGCATTCCCAAGCACAGTCTTAGAGCTGGCTTAATACAAGAGTTACACGAAGGGGGTTTGGCTGGTCACTTTGGGATCGATAAGACTTGTGCTTTGGTAAAGGAGTATTTTTATTGGCCTCGTCTTCGTAAAGATGTTGATCATTTGATCAGACGATGCACCACATGTCATCAAGCGAAATCTCATATACTACCCCATGGGAAGCATCTTCCGTTACCTGTTCCAACTACTCCTTGGGAGGATGTAAGCCTTGACTTTATCATTGGTTTACCCCGTACACTGCACAACAAAGATTCTATCATGGTTGTTGTGGATAGGTTCTCCAAAATGGCTCACTTTGTGCCCTGCCATACTACTTTTGATGCAGTTCAGGTGGCTAATCTCTACTTTAAAGAGATTGTGCGTTTACATGGTATTCCTATTACCATGGTGAGTGACCGAGATACAAAATTTTTAAGTCACTTCTGGCTCACCCTTTGGAAAAAACTTGGTACTCAACTCAATTTTAGCACATCAAGCCACCCACAAACGGACGGTCAAACAGAGGTAACTAACAGAACTTTGGGTACTTTGCTCCGTGCTTTGGTGAAAAAAGGAAAACGACACTGGGATGAACTAATCCCTCAAGCTGAGTTTGCTTATAATCGTGTAATTCATCGTACTACTGGTCACAGTCCATTCGAGGTTGTCTATGGTTTCAATCCAACCACACCTGTTGATTTAATTGCATTAGACACTTCAGTACGTTTCAGTAAAGAAGCTGAGGATAAGGCTCGTCATATCAAGGATCTCCATCAACAAGTCAGTGATCGTATAGAAAAACTCAATACCCAGCTTAAAGAACGCATTGACAAACACCGGCGGGAGATCTGTTTTAAACCTGGAGACTTAGTTTGGTTGCATCTTCGAAAAGAAAGGTTTCCGTCTAAACGTCGCACCAAACTTAGCCCTCGATGTGATGGTCCTTTTCGGGTCCTAGAAAAAGTAAATCCTAATGCTTACAAGATTAACTTACCTGGTTCATATGGTGTTTCTGCTACCTTCAATGTAGCCGACTTGCAGCCTTACTATGATCCAGCTGATGAACTACCGAGTTTGAGGGCAAACTCTTTTGAAGCAGAGGAGAATGTTAGCAAGGAAGTCGATCCATCTACTATCCAAGCCCATACAGCCCAACAGTCCTTCAATTGGGTGACCCGGTCCACTCCATGATTCCCATGTTTACAACTCACGTGTGCCTCTGCCAAGGTTTAGTTTTTAATCATGTGTTTAATATGAGTGTTTTGTTTTTTTTTTAATATCCAATCAAGTGCATGTAGCACAAATCGTGGGTTACCCATGATGTAGTAACCGTTTATGTTATTGTTTTTATGTACTACTTTTGCAATGAAAAAGGCAGAGAGTTTTAACCCCAAATATTATTATCTCTTGTTCTTGAGATAACTCCATTGCTTATCCTAATCATGGCAGTTTAGGTGGTGAACTTTGGAGAGTTAATTGAAGTCTAGTGGTGAGTCTTTATCTAGATTTTAATTGACTTAGCCCTGCAACTTCAATTGTGTGGTGATTCTGTATCATAATTGAATAGCAGTCCTACGTTTCGAGTCGACTCGAGTTTTACAAATAGTGTTTTGAATAAGAATTACATCACTTAGCCTTAGCACAGCGGAAGCAACTTAACAAGAAGATAAAACGAGAAAATATAGATAAAAGACAAAAGAGTTTAAAGTGGTTCGGCCCCAGTGGGGGGCCTAATTACATAAGGATATATTTATAGGAAAACAATTAGGGTTAGAAGACTTGTTTCCCAAGAAACCTAAACCTGCCTCAATTAAAAACAGGCCCAGGCCTTAAATAGATCCAGCCTAGGAGGGCCTTCACGTCCACCACCCAACACCATCTTTTTATCTTTTTATCGGCTCCTCCTCCTCCGGCAACGCCATGGTGGAACCATGGCAGTAAGGGCGGCGCCCGTACCGTATCAAACCACCACACTCTCTCTTGGATCGCCGCCCATCAAATCCACACCATTTTCAAATGCGTCCGGCTTCCAATTCCTTTATAAAGGCGTCGAGGTAGGCTACCGAGAAGGGGGAAGTCCTCCCGAACGGCGCAACCGTTCGATTAAGGGCTTCGCCCAATCGCCCGTACCGGATCACAATTTCCGGCAAAGGTGCTGGTGATAGGCAGCTATAAACATATTGTGTTAAGTTTCAAATCACAGTGTGTTTAGCTAGTTTTCTAGGTTTTCATACAAGTTTAGTTTTCAAATGATTACAACCCTATTAGTTAAAAACAAAAATTGTTGCAATACCCTACTTCCATGGGTATTTTAATAGGCAAATACCTTGGGACGGGAGCTATACAGTTCTTATTCAAAACAGATTGAGGAAACAAAATCTAAACAAATATTAGAATGCCATTTTGGGCTCCTAAACGATCCTGAATGCCCGACAAAAGCACTGGTCATGGTGAAGGAGTTATGCTATGAGTTTTCACCGCTGGCATGTTTTTGAGAAACCATGCACATTTCGGCCAAATCCATCACCGAAATCAATTTCATATATATTGAGGAGAAAAGAATCATTTATGATGTTTTCACCTACATCAACAATGGGTCTCCTTTGTGTTTTTGGATTGCATGGCTATAATTTTTGCAGCAAGTGTATAAAAAATTGAACTAGATATCCTGGTTTGTGTCTCTGGATAAAGCCAATCTCATTGAGCAGACATAACCATGTTAAATCTTTGTTTTTTCTATTTTTGTTTATTTTTTATATACTTGAATTGAATTGTTGCCTTACATTTATGTTTGGGGTTTTATTTAGTAGTTTAGTAACCTATGCTTGCCCGAAATATATTGAAACCAAGGATATGGTAGTTTGTGCACCTAAGTAAGCTACACTTGGATACAACGTTCAGAAATGAACTACTAAAAGTTAGTAAGGATGTCTAATGGCAATGATAATCTGTGTACGTATGCTGACAAGATATGCCTCCTAGTTATGTGACATCACCAAAGATTCTTTAACTTGCGGTAGGCTGAAACATGTAACTAGTATGGAATTCAGTTAGAACGCAACCAAGAATCTTTAGAGTGTACGGAAAGGGAGAGATCTAGAACAAATGATAGTTGATAATACTATGCTAGATGCAATGTGTGTAGATTTTTATGCTCTCAAACCATGTGTTATTACAATCATTGATTAATGCAAACTAGTTGGTGAATTGAAAGTCAAGGGTTATAAACATCATAAGTTAAAGTATTGGTTATAAACATCATAAGTTAATGTATCTAGTTGTAAGAATCATAAACCATGTCAACAAACAATTCAAATCTGGCTATAGCGCATTCAAGTCGACCTTACAGATTTTTAAATTTTTTTAGTAATACTAGTGGAAATGGCTTATATATATCCTTCTTCCATCAATATATAACGCAGGAAATGCGAAGTCCCGAAATATTTGTTGCTCTGGTTACTTGATGAAAATCGATTCTCACTGGTAAGGCCATTAGTCAATATGAAATTACCAATGCTTATAGACTAAAGCATAGTCATGGAACTAGATGGAACTAAAACTGCTTCTTTAGGCCAATTACAATACAATTTATATGTAAGCAATCATAAATCAAAATTTACAGGGGTAATCCCATTACCCAAAAGATCGTAAATCAAAATGCAAGTCTGTGGACAATATCCGCTATGTTATGCATTAATTTTTTCACTGGATTAAGCACATTTATAAAAATAGATTATGAAGTGTTCTTCTGTGCGTGGGTATATTTATCAAGACTTTATATTTTTTAATTATTTTTATTTTATAGGATATGTCTAGTTTTCCACTAGATGATAGAGCTGACAGTGATGGTTCTGTTGGATACACCTTCTCGTCAAGTGAAGGTGAAGAAAGTGATGGAGATATTATATTAAATCCAATCACTGATGTTGATATTCCAACGTCAAGTGAACGTCGTCAACCTGATGATTCCTTGACAACGGCTGCTCAGAGGCTGGCAATGATGGGTAGATCCAGGAAGAGAAGCAGGTGAGATACTTCATAGTCCTTCTATCAAATTTTTGAGTTTGTCATTCTACAACTAATTTCCTCCATCTAAGTATACAAGTTAATAGGGACAAACTTATGTCTACCACTTTTGCATTGCAGGATTAAGTACGGAATTTTAATTAATATAGGGCTTGTTACCTTTCTGACAATGCTTCTACTACTCTTGGATTCACACGCATGGAGGATAGTTAGGCTTCCTTTACCACCATTTCACTTGATATTCCCTTTTACAGCGTCTGCAATCTTAGTGTCTTTCGCTGGCTATATATGTGTTCCGTTGTTCCGTATTTCAAAGATGCAAATGATTATTAGCAAATGGCCAGCAAGGCACTCCTCTAAGAAGGGAACTGTCACGATGGGCGGATTGTTTCTTATACCAATTGGAGTAACTGTGGCTGAAGTATTAGTTGGATTTTCTTCTGCAGAAGTTTCAGGAGCATCTATAGCAACTTTAGCATTTGCGACAATTGGACTAATAGATGACTTTTTAATTTTGGTGAAAAGGAGGAAGATCGGGTTATCTCCGTGGATAAGAATTCTGTTTGAGGTAAAACTTCTACTAATCTTTATAGGTGGCAACTTAGACTGGTCAAGTGGGTCAAATCAAGAAATTTAGCTGAGAGGGCAACGGGTCAGATGTGTTTAAAGTTTCCCATAGTCAATGTTTATAGCAAACAAGGTTGGGGAACTCTTGACTAAAACTAGGCTTGGAGAGGGGGTGAGACAAGTTTTGGTGACTCGGACTTGCTTGGGGGTACCCTGATTGGATTTTTAATTATAAAATAATAGTTTTGGAAATTATATGTAAGTAGAAAATTAGAAATCCACTACACACTTCACACTTAAATCCTAATTGTTTAGAAACATAAGCATAGTACTATATAGTTCAAAAATATAAATATTATTGTTCAGAAACATAAGCATAGTACTATATAGTTCAAAAATATAAATATTATTTGTTAGATTTAACAGATTAATAGAAAAATTAGTGACAAACACAAAAAATATCTTTGTAAAAAACAAAAAATAAAACGATAAAGTGATAATGTTACTAAAACTTTATTTAACATTTTTTAAGTTTTTATAAGAAAATTATAAGAGTTGACCTGAGTTGGATGAGTTTTACGGTTTTACCCGCGTAAGCTGACTTTTACCAGTGTTCACCCCGAGGTTTACCCGTTAACCGGGTTTGTAGTCCGAGTCGAGCTAACGTGCCCCTTTTAGCTGCCGATTCCCGAGTCAAGTTAGAGTTCCCGGCCGAGTTTTGCAACCAGGACAGCAAACAACCTTTTAAAGTGTTGATGTGTAGTTAAGTTTCGAATAATTATTGTGGTATACTAATAATATTCTTATCGTAATCATATTCATAATCAATGCATCATACAAGTACAAAGGTGCTTGTAGGCTAAGCTAAACCCATTTCAACCTGTTACCTAGCTGGTTTGATCTGGCCATCTCGCCTACTATACTAATTTTTCTCATTATATGGTTTATCTGCTCCTCACAGTGGGAGATCTTGAAGTTAGCACTTACTTGATTCTTATTGCACAGGTAGCTGTTGGAACATTGTTCTATATTTGGTTATGTACCGGGAATATATCTTCACCATACAGCATGTATAGTTTCTTGTAACCATTTTCATGGTAACTAACTTGGATGTCAATCTTGCTGTGAAATCATATAATGATTTAATTTTCTCTCATTCTGGATTTTAAACGTTTTATGAAACTTTTAGGCTCCTGTCTTTGCCAACATCTTCCCGAGAAGTAGATTAATGTCCAACTTGTTATTAGCTGGACATTCGATTCTAACAATATGTGAATCAAAGATAAAACATAATCTACAAATTAAATGTTCCCCATCTATGCATGATGACATACTTGGAGAGAGGCTTATACTTTTGACTTTTCTGAAAGTTTTTGTCTATCTGAAATACGATATATTTATTAGAGTAATCCAAATATATTTTAAGCTATTAATTTATTAATAGTAAAATAATGATGTTTTGAAATCTGTTGTGATTAAACATGGAAATGAGCAAATATATATTAAATTCTTGTGAACTCAAAAGCCCCTTGCCTGCATTTTATCATCATCTACGTTGAATTTGAAACATAAAATCCAAGCTTACAAGAAATTAACAAATGACTATATGTAAATGAGTATATGAATAATAGATATGCTAAAGTAATTGGTGGATAACTATAAGTCCTCTTACTGTTTGGACATTGAATGTTTAAATCTTACACTTTGGCACCTAAAATATATGCTGCTTCTTTTTGTGCAGTAAAATGGTGGTGCCTCTACCCCTCCCATTGGGCCTGATATGCATGGGAAGTTCTTATTTATTATTGACTGTATTAGGTTTTGTCTCAATGACAAATGGAGTGGAGCTAACTGATGGTCTCGATGGATTAGCGGGAGGAACTGCTGCTCTTTCTTTTATCGGCATGTCCATTGCAGTTCTTCCAATATGTTCTGGTTAGTACACTATGTTATTTTTTAGAGTCGTTTTAGAGTCGTGAAATTTTTTCCGAAGATTCAACTGAGATTTACCGTTCTGCTTTTCCAATATGTTCAGATCTTGCTGTGTTTGGAGCATCAATGGCAGGAGCTTGTGTTGGTTTCCTTTTTCATAACCGATACAAGGCTTCTGTATTTATGGGTGATACTGGAGCTTTGGCTTTGGGCGGAGCACTCGCTGCAATGGCAGCTTCTACAGGAATGTTCTTTCCGTTACTTATTTCGTCTGGAGTCATTGTATTGGAAGCACTATCTGTTATATTGCAGGTATCAATTGCTATGATGTTTTTATATATTTATTTCGCATGTCATTTTTATCTAATTTTTGAGGAGTTATGTTTACTGACATTCACCCTAAATTCTACTATAAAAGCCAACTATATATTGATAAAAAAGTATAGAAAAATGGTTGCCAACATGGTAATATAGTCTGTGGAGGTACACTAATGAAATTAGAGAGAGGCCCAATAATTGTGTTATTTTGGCCACTAGCGGCACAAATTCATTGTTCAAGCCATTTTTCCTTTTTAAAAGTATTCCTGGCCACCTTTGCCATGCTTTTTTCATATATCTGGCCAAAGTCATGAATCACATTGGCTTAATTAATCATGTTGGCTAAATTTTTTATTTTTATTGATATATAGTTGAATTTTTTTATTTTAATCTAGGGTAAATGAGATTAAATGGTAATTATAGCTTCTTTTATGCTCATTAAGTAATAATGGTTTCAGTTGACCAACGACAATAATACCCGATCCCGTCAAAGGCAGTGTAAGGGGGAGGTGCCAGCCCTACCTTTCGAGGTTCCAACGCTCGGAGTGGTGGCTATGGAGTGGTGGCTTGGACCCGAAGAGTAGGGTGCCAACCGTGACCAACATAGCCGTGACCAACGAGGACTTTGGCTCTTCAAAGGGTGGGGTATTGATATGATCCCATATCGGCCAAGTATGGGATTGGTTGGTGGTTTATATGCCTAGGTGTCCCCTCCTCCTTTGAGCTAGCTTTTTGGAGTGAGTTTTACACTTATCTTATGGCATGTTGCGAGCCTATTATTGGATGGGTTCGTATCAGTGAGATGTAAACAATCATACCTCTAAGCTAGGTAGAGGATTACTTGGCAATAATATGTGTAATAAGATTATAATAATAAAAGGCATGCAAGTGTTATTGTGTGTGGGTGTGTGTGTGTGTGTGTATCTGTATAATAATAGTGCCCTTTCACAATTTCATTTGACCAGATATAGCTGAACTTTTACCATTGTGACTTGTAATATTATGAAGGTGATGTGAGAAAAGATACCTGTAACGAGTGGTCCAAACATCTGAGGAGTTACATTGCTACAAATTGGGCTTTAGCCGGTCCAAATTGACCTAAACGGACAAAACTTGTAACTACCAAAATGGAAATTTTCTCGAAGTTGTAACAACTATTTCGAGTTGAAAAAAAATTAGTTTTAAGTTGGCCCAACCTGTTTTGAACATTGTAGAAGGCCTACTCTCCGCAACATCTACATTTTACTATTGAGCAAAAGCATATCTAGCTATTACATAGTTCAACTGCATTTTAATCTGATTTGTTTTTGGTAGGTATCATATTTCAAGACCACTAAGCGGTTGCATGGAATTGGGCGATGTTTGTTTAAGGTGGTTCCCTTGCATTACCATCTTGAATCATGTGGGATAAAGGAACCTGTCATTGTTGCAGGTGCGTACATTATATCATGCATATTGATGCTATATGCTGGATACGTGGGTCTTATCTCTGTATAGTTTATTAGGCCTTATCTGTATTCATTCTTGACACATTCATGTGATACAATGCTCGTTTTGGTGCATGAGGTTATAGATTTCACTTACACAGTAGCTCGTATTCGTCCAATTTTGACTATTATTGAATTGTTTGTAATGTTACTTTCTTGCCGAGGTTCCCAGTTAACTTGTCTTAGCAACTTGCTCTATTTCAACCTAACTTTATGGTCTCCTTTAGCTGCGTCATGTACATTTTTCAAGAATCTATCAGGTTTTGGACAACCCTTTTACGCTTATCAGGTTTTGGGTAAATCTCTTTCTACTTGAAAGTGAATTCCGAACTCTGATGGAATACTCCAAAGAAGTCATAGACCTGACATTCAATTGTGCATAAATGGATTTTAGTTAATTGTGGAAATGCCCTACAAAATTTGTACAAGTGGCATTTCAAACTGTGAATACGTGAACAGATGTATTACTTGTACTGTGCTATTATATTCACATATGTGTATCATACTATAATGTGAAAAACAAGCAAGGATTAGATCAAGTTAGATCCTTAATCCTTTGCGGACACATTAGTTTGCCTTGAATAGTACAGGTAAGGGTGGGGTCTTTGCCACAAATTGTACAATGTCCTGGTTAAACCTCACTTTATAGTTGGCGACTTGGCGGTCACTCATCTTTTGCTACAAATATTTTGTTGGATTTATGATGCGAGTCACGTGGAAACAAAAACTATCAAACTTGTAAGATACATGCAAAGTTTGTTGGCTATCGCATGAACGTCAAAAACCAATATATATGCATATGTGGCAGTTCTACACAATTACACAAAAGAGTAAAACAGAAACATCTTTATTCTGTAATACTTGTTTGCTTTTAATGAAGGAAAGTATATAAATAATATCTAACCGAGAATCAAATCGCTTAGCAAATTTTCATTGGTTAAGTAATCTTTTCTTATTTGATGAAAGCCATCTCAACCAAAACCAACAAGAAAGTTTGCTTCTACATATTTTCCTTTTGAAAAAGATGGATTTATATAATGATGTCCCTCCATCATGTTTTTCTTGGAGAAAATGCAAAATGTGAATTTGAAGATAAAATGGTGCTGGTTTAAACTTTTACAGAAAGAAAAAAAGGAGCGTGTAACATTCAACCATTATTGACCATAGGAGGCTCCTTTCGTAACATAATATATGACCCACCACTTACTCATCTCTGCTTTTTGGCCGACCATTATCGTATGGTGGTTAGTTTGTTGAACTTCAAATATGACACAGACACTACACCTTCCTTCCAGTCCTTTCCTTTTATGCAACAAAACCATACGGATTCCGTGCACTAAAACATGTTAAAATTCTTGGTGGCAGGCATACCAAAATTTGATATGACCCGTGATACAATTTTCCTAGCGTTAAACACACAAGTTTAACATAAAATGAGTAAACTCGTTTCGCTGAAATGTAAAATATAAATGCTTATTTTATTATTTCTCACATTCGTAGCACCAACAAAAAAATGTAATTACTTTTGTAGATTATCTATCTTGAAGGGTGATGATCCGTACATTATTATTTTTTAATCATACACTATCAAACATGTTTGACTTATTGTGCCGTACAATAATATAAAACATGTTTGGTGATATATATTTGTAAAAATGATAGTATATAGATCAGTACCCGTAATGGGGCTAGGGTTGTACCCGGCGCAATCCATTATCGTGTTGTGCTATCTCATAATCCAGTTCATCCAACATTAAAATCCAACATTACAAAATACCATACCTTATAATTTTATATTTTATGACACTATAGTATTACACAGATTACAGTATACATAGTAAAACTATTTGGGTCATCCGGGCGTTGCCCCGGGAGACATAACGTTGCTTTTAGAATTATTATACGTACAGGCAAGAAAACATTCGTTTGTTTTTTAATTAATGTGTGTCTGAAAGGGTATTGTCGTTACAAACCATAAGATATAATGATCATCACATAATCAATTGCATGAATAGTTGAAAAAATAAAAAACGAATTTTTTTTTTTTCACTTAATTATATATAACTAACTGAAAAAGATAAAAAAACAAACTCAAAACGTGACAGTTTGAAGGAAAAATTTGAAAATGCATTAATAATTACGAACTTAATACAAATACTACATATTCCAACACCGGTTAACAAAATATACCTCACTACTACACAAATACCTCTTTTGGAACTGCCCCAAAGGCGTATGGCACCGTTCCATATCATTTTAAATGGTTTTCGAGTAATGATGTAATACTAACGATCCAAAAGATAAATTTTGGAACGTTTTTTTATACACCGATCCAAAAGATAACTTATAGATCATTTTTATTAAATTTGGACAAGTTTGATACGCATCGATCTAAAAAAGTTACTTTATAGAACACGGAGATTAGGGACAACTGTTTATATGAATTTGTTCCTAAAAATGATTTTATGGAGCAATTTAAATGTATAATGACGAGGATAAATTATACCAGCACCGATCCATATTATATAACTAGGTTTTTATCCGGGTGTTGCCCCGGGAAAGATAACGACACGTAGCATTTACAAATCATAATAAATAGAAATTTATGTGATAAAAACTAAATAGACTGAAAAAATATAGTTATGTGACAAAAACTAAAAAGGTTAAAAGTTTCGTGGCAACAATGGAAAAAGTTTGACGAAAGTT
>JANDBE010000051.1:18089862-18101330 GCA_024320915.1 Erigeron philadelphicus
GTGAATGTATATGGTCAATATTGAGCTATGCCAACTAAATGCAAACAACAATTTAAGTCATTTACAGACCAATCAAAACATCAAACAACACATGATCAAACTATTCGACTTGGCCAAGGACATATGCTAGTAGGTATCATCCTATCTACTAGTCTTACCCAAAATCAAAAGATGCCAGTAGGTATCTTTCCATCTACTAGTCTTATACCAAAGCAAACATTTGCTAGTCGGTACAACATCTACTAGTCTTACATAAAATCAAATGTTGGCTAGTAGGTACAACATCTACTAGTCTTACTCCATACAATATATTATTAAGACATAAGAATTTACTCATCTATGTACTTCATGTTATAATTACATTTATAGACACATACATATGCACTCACCTTGATTTTGGCTATTAGGCTCTACTTGACAATTATGCACAATGTGGCTACTAGATTCAACAAGAGGATCTTCACCACCTACATATATTTTGTATAGCTATGAGCTCCATAAACTTATTTCTTACACAATCATCTACTTACATTTATCATAACTCTAGCATTATGGTGTTTGGCTATTCAACATTTTTCAACAAATCAAATTCTCATAATAAAGCTTCATATCATATTTACTAGCCAAACACCACCAATTATAAAGTTCTCACTATGGGGTTTTTCATTATCAACATACTTTTCAATCCAATTATCAATTTCTTTATCAAAATTATTAAGCTTTTACTTCAAAAAAAAAACTCAAACAATAAAACCCCCAATTCTAAAGCTAAGAACCCTAAATCAAAATTAGGCTAAAGAAATCAATACCTCAATATTTCAATAATTTAAGCTTGAATCAAAATTCCCTCTTTCTTCTTTTTCCTTCTCAATTTTGGCCACCACCATCCAAAACCCAAACCCTAACTTCTAATTTATTTTATTTTTTGCTTCTTGAAGATGATGGAGATTTATTAATGTTATTCCATAAAAAGGATTCCTTGATTAATTGCCAAAATGAATTAATTTCACTTGAATTAAAATGAAGAAGGAGATTAGAGATGATAATGGAGGATAAGAGAAGATTTAGAAGTTTTTTAGTCAATAGAAATAAGAATGTGGTTGGACTCCCTTCCTTGTGCCACGTTTTTGTTTCTATTTAGTGGGTATAATACCCGCTAATCACTAAAGTTCCAACTAAATTAACCCCTTATCTCAAAAGAAAATACTAGGAATTTAATTAAATGTTAAAACTATAAAAATAGTAAATTTTCTAATACCTTAAAATATCGGGGTGTTACAATTCTCCCCCACTCAGAATCGATCACGTCCCCGTGATCCAAGCCATGTGCAAAGATGGGTAGTACACCAACATATCATGCTCGGTTTCCCAAGTATATTCCGAGCTCTTGTGGTGTTTCCGTTGTACCTTATATGTTCTAACCGTTTTATTATTTACCTTTCTCAACTCCTCCTCTACTATAGCAACCGGTTCTTCGATATAAGTCAATTTCTTATCTAATTCGATTTCATTCCATGGAACACGGTTTGCATCATCAACTAGACATTTTCGGAGTTGAGATACATGAAAGGTATGATGAATTTGGGACAATTCTTCAGGTAATTCCAATTGGTATGCTAATTTTCCAATTCGGGCTATAATTCGAAATGGACCTATGAATCGTGGACTTAACTTCCCACGTTTACGGAATCGTAGTAAACCCTTCCATGGTGACACCTTTAACATAACTTGATCACCAACCACAAATTCAATAGGTCTTCTCCTAACATCGGTATACGACTTTTGTCTATCTTGAGTGGCCTTAAGTCTCTCCTGAATTTCATCTATCTTTTGTGTAGTTGCAAGCACTATATCGGTTCCGCCTAATTCTCGTTGTCCCACTTCTCCCCAACAAATGGGAGTTCGACATTTTCTACCATAAAGCATTTCATATGGAGGCATATTAATGCTAGAATAGTAGCTATTGTTATACGAGAATTCGGCTAAAGGCAAGTACATATCCCAAGGTCCACCAAAATCGATAATACATGCACGAAGCATATCCTCCAACGTTTGAATAGTTCGTTTACTTTGCTCGTCCATTTAAGGATGATACGCGGTACTAAAATATAATTTAGTACCCATAACTTCATGAAACTTTTTCCAAAAATGGGAAGTGAACCTTGTATCCCTATCTGAAACAATAAAGACGAGAATACCATGTCGAGCTATCACTTCCTTTACATAAATGTCGGCTAACACTTCGGAAGATGATGACTCATTAATGGGCAAAAACAAAGCATTTTTTGTTAATTGATCGACAATCACCCATATTGAGTCATATTGATGCTTAGGTGTCTTGGGAAGTTTGGTGATAAAGTCCATAGTCAAGTGTTCCCATTTCCATTGAGGGATGTCAAGTGGTTGAAGTTTTCCATATGGTTTTTGATGTTCCACTTTAACTTTAAACAAGTTAGACATTTCTCCACATACTTGACTATATCACGTTTCATACTCGGCCACCAATAATCAACCTTTAAATCATGATACATTTTCGTGGCACCGGGATGATTAGAATATTTGGACTTATGTGCTTTATCAAGAAGAGTTTCTTTCAAAGAACATGAAAATGGAATCCAAATTCTTCCATAACGAACCGTGAGACCACAGAATCTTTAGAGAGATGTTCCAATTGCCCCTTTATTCTCTCTTGTTTCGGGTCACGTTGTAATGCCTCTTCTTGAGCTTCCCTTATACGCTTTATGAAATCATTGGTAGTCATTACCCATAAAGGTGAAACACGGATAGAGTAATGAGAACTTTTTCGGCTCAAGGCATCGGCTACTACATTAGCCTTTCCGGGGTGATATAAAATATCACAATCATAATCTTTAAACAAGTCTAACCATATTCTTTGACGGTTATTAAGATCGCGTTGTTCAAAGAAGTATTTTAGACTTTTATGATCGGAATAAATTTAAAACTTAACGCCATATAGATAATGACGCCAAATCTTCAATGCAAAATCCACAGCCGCAAGCTCTAAATCATGAACGGGATAAGACTTTTCATGCACATTAAGTTGTCTTGATGCATAAGCGATAACTCGTCCTCTTTGCATAAGAACGCATCCAAGTCCATTGAACGAAGCGTCACAATATACCGATAAGTCTTCAACTCCATCCGGTAGTGTAAGAATAGGTGCTTGACTCAGTTTTTCTTTTAAAGTTTGAAATGCACATTCTTGTTCTCCTTTTCATTCAAACCTCTCATCCTTTTGAGTCAACCTGGTAAGAGGCGAGACAATCTTGGAAAAATAAATTGAAAGAGAAACTAGCTTTTGATGTTTCAATTCAAAAACTATAATGGTAATGGGGGAACCCTAGCCCCGGTACTACAATTAAATACCCATCAACCTACCCCGTATGAGTCATATGATGCCGGTAAATATCTTCATCATAATCCTCACATGATCTAGGCACCCCGAAGAATCGAACCTGTATATTTAAACTTCACATATGGGTATAGGCTTCATTGGTAAGAAATTATTTTTTATCCCCAACGGGGATCGAACATGAAACCTTAAGGAATTATGTTTTTGTACTACTTTCTACTATGATTATGTTCTTGTTTTTTATTTGAATTTGTTTTTTATTTGAGTTTATAACTATAGAAACATGCATATTAGTCATTGGAAATTAAATAAGTCACCGAAAACTTATAATATTCATCTGAAACTGGAAATGTTCTTATGAAATTTTATTAAATCAGTAACAATTAACCACGTAAGCAAAATTAGATGAGTCAACATGCCAGCTAAGCATAACTAGATGAGTCAACAACTACATCTGGCACCATTACATTTTTTGATAAAATTTTTTGTTGTTAACTATCTTACATAAACATTTTTGAAAATTGGACATCTGGTCATAGTTAAGCTACACTTACATGTTATTATTCCTAAAAAGTTTGTACGATCATTTAAGTAAAATAAAAGGCGATGTAGAAAATGTAAAGATATGTAAAATTGTTTATATGTTTGGAGGTAAACTAAAAAGTTTAGAGAATTTATAAAGATTTTAAGAATTTTAAAAATATATAAGGATATGACGTGATAAATGATGCGGCGATTAAGTGCGCATAAAAATGTCTGTAATTTTGGAGATAGCTTAGTTATTATATGTTATTTTATTATATGATTTATGGTATGAGCATATATATGAAGGGTTAATAGAAGAATCAGAACTGAAATGGTTAGTGCGTTATTTTAATTTTGTGACAAAGCACCGATAAAATTACCTGTTATAATTCATAAACTGATGTTGAGTTGTAGTAGACCAATTTGACACTTGCTCTATAAATTCATCTCCAAGTCCTATTTTCATAATCACTTCGAACCCAAAACCAATGGCTTCTCTTTTTAAAAACACACTTACACTTTCCTATTTCATTTTCTGTTCATCTCTTTTACAACCCTCTAATGGAGTCTTTTCTGAGGAGCTTTCGGATGCCATATCATTAAAAAGAATGGAGAAAACGACACACCTCCATTTCTACTTCCATGACATCCACAGTGGTAAAAGCCCATCGGCAATTAAGATTGCGGGAAACTCGGATTCATCTAGCCTCTTTGGTGACACGTTTATTGTGGATAACGCGTTGACAGTACACCAAAATGCGTCATCAAAGATGGTTGGGAAGGCACAAGGAATGTATGCATTTGCAGCCAAGAATGAAATTGCATTGCTTATGGTGCTAAATTATGAGTTTAGCCATGGAGAGTTCAATGGGAGTAGTATTAGTGTGCTTGGGCGGAATCCAGTGACCGATGATGTGAGGGAGATGCCAATCGTTGGAGGAAGTGGGAGGTTTCGGTATGCCAGTGGGTATGCATTGGCTCACACAGTTTCGTTCAATCCTAAAACGAATGATGCTGTTGTCGAGTACAATATATATGTTAAACATTACTAAGGAGATCCCGGAAGTTGGCGAATAGAACGTACAGTGATTTAAATCCATAACTTTTAATTATTATGTTTTTTCAATCATATGTATAACTAGGATTTGAAGTATGGCATTTACTATTGTGTAAAACTATATTTTTCTAAGTAGATGTGGTTTGGTGCCATATATATATATATATATATATATATCCATCTATGACAATGACAAATTGAAAGAATGAAAAATCCATATTTGGAATCGAATTATAGCAAGCTCAAAAACTCTCCTACCATAACATATACTGTATAACATAGGCAACTATATATACTAAGATCAAACTGCATAGAAGGAAATGTACGATTTATGTGGCGCATAATGTCGATACCAAAATGTACCAAAAATTAAACCTTGAATGCCCACTCGCTAACAATGAACTCTAAATTAATAAATTAAGATCAAACTGCATAAAGTTATAATCTTAATTACCGAGAAATAAGTTAATAGGGCTCTCTCTTACATATCACATATGAGCACACGGAGTCTGGCTTGATCCCATTGTTTCATGTTAACATCAGACTGGACTCTTTTCACATGCAGTGATCACATTGAATCGCAGTAAGTCAAAAACAACAAAGGACACGTACTCTAAACGTAATATGAACCATGCTGACATATTCAAGTGATTTTCACTATTAACGGATCGAGTGGACATCACACCATGCCCCTCACACTGTCCACATAGGACCACTTTCTCTGTGCTTTAATGGATTACCGTAAATTACAACATAAAGTTTCGCATGCTCAATTATCATATGTTAAGTTGCACACCCAATATAATGAAGAAAAAGGAAAAGCTGGAAGCTGTTTAGTTTGTGTCAGAAGCAAAGGCAGCTTCTTCTTTGCAGATACATATTAATAGTGCTCCATATAATGACACTTGAATCATTCTCCTTTAATTTACACAAGTTCAAGCCAAAGCTTACAAGCAAAGTCACACCATTTTACAATCATGCATCCTTCCCTCCCACCTCTTTTTTCTTCATTTATTCTTTCACAGGTTGTCATTGTATTATAATGCAAAATCAATAAACCACTATTAAAACCGGGTTATAGCTGATTAGTGTAAATCACTTTTTATTGGGCCATGTTAATCTTTTTTTAGGATGACTCGAACACCCTGTACTTTCTCTATTAAAGGTCAAATACCATAACTACATAAGAAAAAATTTGTCATCATCATATACATGGATAGCTTATTTCTACTTTGATTATTTGCTTTTAATCACTCTACATACTTTAAGATTTGAAATATAATTTGGGAAACCCAACTAATCATCAATAGATGAATTGGTATTTGGGTGACATGGGATTTTGACGTCTTGCATTCAAAACCGGGTGTGGGCAAAATGTTCTCCGGGTTGGAGACAGAGGTTTTCTAGGATAAATTCAGGAATTCTCTTGAGATATAAATGGGTATATGAAGAAGCAATGCTGCTAAGCCCAAATATACCATTAAAAAAAGAAAAAAAAAAAAGGGAGAACATTGCAACAAGACCCTTGGTGCGTGACTATATTTTAGCCATAACAAAGTATTCACTATGGAGTGTTGTTTCGTGATTTATAACAACGACTCAGACTGTTAATAGGACACTCTTTTTTAGCATGAACAACGAAATCATACCAATGAAATGCTATGTCTTCTCATTGTGCCCTTCTCACATTCATAAAGTGAAACCAGCAGTATCATTTCGACTGCCCTAATCTTTCCATAAATATCACCCATAGCCCCTTTGGATCTTCACTCATCACCTCAAAGTCCAATAAGCATCTCAAACTCATCATCAAGATGACTTCTTTCAAAAGTTCCTTTATGTTTTCCCTCCAGATACTGCTCATTTTAGCAAGCACGGTTACTGCTAATGACACATTCTATGAGCATTTTGCTAAAACAAAACTAAAAACCACCCCAAGAAAGATGACCCGCCTTCATTTCTACTTCCACGATATTGTTACTGGCAAGAACCATACCGCTATCTCAATAATGGGACCAAAATTTTCATTAGGCATGACTGCAATTATCGACGACCCGTTGACCATAGACACCAAGCCCCATTCAACAATCGTGGGGCGGGCTCAGGGTCTCTATGCTTTGGCTTCTCAACATGACATGAGCTTACTTATGGTGGTAAATTTTGCATTTACTTATGGCAAGTACAATGGAAGTTCACTTAGTATTATGGGGCGTAACCCTGTACTTGATGCAGTTAGGGAAATGCCCGTTATCGGAGGAAGTGGGGTCTTTAGGTTTGCTCGTGGCTACGCACTTGCGAATACAGTGAGGTATAAACCTAAAACTGGTAATGCTGTGGTTCAATATAATGTAACTGTAATGTATGGGACTAGCTAATTCACTATCAGAGGCGGAGCCAGGATAGGATTTGTTATTAACGGGGGCCGAGTAACGAAAAATATTTTCATCATTTTGAACGAAGTTGGTTTGTGGACTTATGGTTGTAAAATGTTGACTCTTTTTCTTTTGTAAATTGTAATAACTGCTTAGTTTATTTACCTAAAAATATTTTCTGAAATTTACAGGGTACAAAATAAGGAAAATGATTAATCCTCTTAAACATTAGTTTAAAAATCTTTCTAAAATTTTATGAATGTGACATGTGGATTCCACTTAAACTCTTTCTTAAACTTCCCTTTGAGTTTTTACATGTCATCATCCAATAAATTAAGAAAATTTTTAAGCTAATAAATTAAGAAGATTAATCATTCCTCTAAAAATAATGTGTATGCAAATTATGTTTTATACTATACATAAAAACAAATATGCAAAAGACACAATAAAAGGGTGAAGTATGACATCTTTCCGTGACATCTTCTTTGTTTTTAAACAATAACTGTAGAAATATAGGGGGTAGAAAATTGACGCTTCCAATATAAATAAAGGATTTAAATAGAAATACTAGAAATCATCATCTTCTTGGAACACCAACCTGCATATTGTAAGAAAAAATACACCTGCAACTCAAATATACTTGTTTCGCCTCAGCCATGAATAAACCATGTAAAACAAAATATGATTGGTTGGGGGGACCAAGCACCCGCTAGCCCCCCCTATAGCTCCGCCCCTGTTCACTATGTTTCTGTTTAGTAAATTAATCAATTACAACCGAGACATTTTATTTTTCGGATGTTCCATGATATTCATACGATTGTCATTTTCATTTGTTTTCTAATGATGTTTAAATATCTGTTCACCTGTCATCATTCCTAAAGGTTGATTATACAGATATGCGATATCATAACAACAGTATGCTCGTAAATTGACTATGATCCATAAAGAAGATCATGAAGGTTTTTATTAGTTAAAAAGGGGATCATACATTTAGAAGCACAGGGCAGAGTTGTTTTATTTTTATACAGGATTACAACTTACAAACTAACTATAGGTTCTAAATTTCCATGCGGAAATTGTAAACAATGGTTGATTATGCCAGCATATAACCACACAACCATTTTCTTCGTTCATCTTATACCCGTCATATCCATAATTCTGTAGCAATCTTGTACCTAACAACATGCCGTTGTAGCTTAAAGGAACCCTTCCGAATCCAGCGAACTCAAGCCGTGGAACCCATTTTTCAAGCTTCTCGTGCCTCACCTTTCTTTCAAGCCCCTCACAAGCTATAATGTTCTTGATTTCCTCACCAAATAGCATTTTTTCAAGTTTTTGGCGTTCTAATGATGAACGTGCAACGGTTGATTCTAAAGAATCAAACAACGCAGCATAAAAGTTTAATGCTTGGAGTACTCTTTCCATTAAACTGAATCCATTATGGTTTGATTCTTGCTCAGTTACCACCATCAGTTTAGGCGATAATGTCCAAAGGGAATTCAAAAAGTTCATCATTTTACCTGAATTACCCATAGGCGAATCTGGACTTGGGCTAAAGGTGTTTATGACATCTTTTTTAAGAAAATCACCTAAAGTCTGTGAATCTAATGGAACTTGCTTCAGGCTTCTTTTACTGATTTCGTCATCAAATGCTAAAAGAGTGTGGAGTTGTAGAACTGAGCTAATTGCTAGTGCTTCTCCTGACTTGTAACGTAAAGATTCTATATCAAGATTATCCAAGCGACTAACTACCGGATTAAATTGAAACGGGATGTCTAAATTCTCAGCCTCTTCATTTAATCGAAGCGCCATTTGTTCTAAGACCTCTTTCTGTTGATGAATTCCTGTGATCCGTAGATGTGGTGGACCTTCGGGTCTGGTACTTAATGATTGTAGAAGATTAATCCACTGTGCAGGCTCTGAAGAACACAGATCTATGATATGAACCATCTTTTCATCTTCCATAGCTTCGAGAATCGCTTGATTTGTGATCAAATACGACAATTTCAAAAAAGGGCACAGATCAAAAAACAATCTTTTCACAAGAATCTCTTCAGCTAATGATGTGATTCTCGTACAATTAATGGCTTTGTATAAGCCGGGCCACCCTTTAAGCATTCGATTGGCAAGTGCTTCAGTAAAATAAGCTGCAATTCTTTGCATTGTGTCACCATCTGCAGATGCAAGACGGTTAATCTGTTCAAGTCCAATGTTGGCATTCTCGATGCTACCAGCAGCCACTTGGTTAGCACATGCAACGAGAAGCTGAATTAGGTACAAACCTCGTTCTTCAGATTCCAGTTCTCTTAGCCATGGAAATGGTGATCCGATTCCAGGTGAAAGTGACATCAAGGAGAACAAGTGCAGTGGAGATGAACTTATAGATGAAGATCCGTCCTCTTGAGCCATGAAAGACATTAATAGTTTGGTTCGAGTTTCAGATTGGGACTGCCAACAGCACACAAAACAGATGCTTAACTCTGTCTAATATTTTTGCAGACAATTGTAGCTTAAAAAGGAAGAAACTCTCGCTTAATATTCTTAATAATGCTAATTGTCATGTTTATAATACTTCTAACTCATCACTTAAATCGTCATAACCAAATTATGTGTAGTGCTTTCTTTCCTCGATACTATTAATGCTAATTGTGATCAATTTAGTCTTCTAAATTACATCATATCGATACGTGGAGCCCATTTAAACCTTTGATCAATTTAGTCTTCTAAATTACATCATTCTATATGAGATGAAAGTAAAAATTAAACACATGGTCAGACCTATTATAATCTGAGCTAAGACATGAACTAAAAGATTATAGCATCTACATCCAAATAAAATATCTAGTAAAACTTAAGACATAATCACATAATTTCATCTCTATTATCCATGACTAGTACTCCCTGCGGCGGACAAGTTGTTTTTGCTTATTTATTGACATTTTTGACAACTTTGACGTTTTGGACAATGCGCTTTAAAGCTCTCCGGTGGCTAATGATGGAAAAAAAAAAGTTGAATATATTTCCCCAACAAAAGAGGTTGGTTTCAAACTTATATAAAAAATGTATGCAACTCATAATACAATCTTCCAGAGGTTATGAATCCCAATGATGATGTATGTGGACAGTCTTACCATACCTACCATACTTATGGTAGAGAGCCTGCTACCTAAGGTATGACCTTACACAGAGTAAGCATCGAACCGTAGACATTGTACGGAGGCAAGCTGTCCATCCAAACCTTGCCAGTTAGTTGTAAACTTAACCAAATTAGAACTCTTCATTATTATATCTTAAGTTAACTATAACTAAATATAGAAGAATGCCCATTTTTATTAATTTTCAACATTTATAGAGATGAAACATAATAAATAAGATTTTTTATTTAAACTTTAAAAGGGTATAATAGTAGATTTTTTTTTTTTTTTTTAAGTTTTCAACAAAATTTTCTCTTATATAAAAAGTTCAAATAATAATGTAAAACTAAAGAGCAATATATGATCAATGCAAGAACAGATAATGGGTTTCTCACAACTTGATGAATTATATAAGAATATGAATGAACTCACCAATTGAAGTAAATTTGGATACCCCAATCAAATTCCAAAGAGGGATTTAGTAATTCAATGAAAACCCATTTGAACCCACAAAAAAAATACAAATTTGATGAGCTATTTGTGTGTTTGGTGTCGAAATTATCAAGGAAGGTTTTGGCCTGTTTTTAGTAGAGTGTTTGAAGTAGTAGGTATTAAAGGAAGAGGTTAAAAAGGTATTCTGTCTTGGGGAGAACATATCCATGAAAAAGAAACCTTTTTGTGACAAAATGAAAGGGTTTGTTTTTGTCGCCATTTCGTAGGTTCTTCCTCGGGGACATCACAGGAATACGTCAGTTATTGAAAGATTTTACAAGTTTTCCATTTGTATGTCAGGGTGGAGGGAGCCAAGAGTTGACCTCTCTCATATCTCTCCAATCATCCAATCAAATTATTCTATCTCATTTCAACCCTTCAACCTTTTCTTAATTTTTTCTAGTGGCATCTAAAACTTTCAACTTTTTTTCACATTTTAATAATTTATCCTTAACTTTATAAACTTTACAAAACTAACCCTTTTAAATATAAAACCAAATATATAAAGAAAACAC
>JANDBE010000051.1:18162870-18174178 GCA_024320915.1 Erigeron philadelphicus
GTTACACTTGCAGCGGAAGATAAAAAATAGGATTCCAAGACGAAACCCTAATAATAAAACAGAAAACCCCAAAAATCAATTTTAGGGTTCCGAGATCGGAATACGCCCTAAACACAAAGAGGCGAATCGAATCAAAACTTCACCAATATAGTGATTTTGGCTCTGATACCATGAAAGATTTCTCAAACAATACCAAAAATTACCAGATTTAAGCAACCAAGATATAATCGGATGATTATTATTATTAATAGAATTTAAGTTTTATTACAATAATCCAATGATCATTAACAATATGATCATAAACATACTAAATCAATATATATCGATATGATATATATTGTAAGAATATCAGAATATATATGAATGAATATAAAGATGTATATATCAAACGATTAGAGCAGCAGCAGAATAATATGTGTTGTTAACACATAACCCTAATTGGGTCTTGTATATATAGCATTGATTATCTTCAATATTCTTCCCTCATCTTTCTCTTTCTTCACATTTGGTCCCTCTATCTTCAGTTTCCTTTCTTTAGTCCTCCATCTTTTACCTGTTTACTCATACAACACCATAAGTATAAAAACACTTTTAATTTACCAAGTTTAATTTGATAAGCCATAACTAAACCATGATATTTAACAGGACTGCTATTGAACTCTGGAATCATACCGGCAGCCATCTTAAAAGCCACACTTTTCTCCCATAAAGAAAGTCAAAGCTGATCATCCTGAAGTTTTATCTATCTCCCACATTGTGACATTTGAAAATCAATTTCAGAAGATATTAAAGATAGAGTTGACTGATCCTGTTGAGATAACCAAGGACAGTTTTGAAAGTTTAGTTAACTTAGAGACGCATGGGTTTGGGTGTTGTTCGAGCTTGTTTAAAAGAATTGTTGTCATGGAAAGACAAACTAGGTCAGCTCAGGGATATGGTGAAAACTCTATATATAAGCCTTGCCAAATCCTTAAAAACCAACGGGTTCACTACCGATGAAGTTGTTTGATGTATGTAGTTCTCTTTGGTATTCCCATCGGCCAGGTGTTTTGCCATAGTTGCCATGATGGCATTAACCATCATATGAGCGGGAACCTGCAACGGATTAGTGGAGTGGGTTATCAAACAAATATTATGATTTTAAGTTTCCTAAACAAGAAAGAAACTTGGGACAACATCGGTAACACCATTAGGATCAACAAGAAATCCACTAAGCTGTCCCTTTCCACAAGATAGTACAATCAGATCCACCATCCTTCAAATGAGATAGAAAAGCATAAAACTTGAATTTTAAAGAGACTAGCCCGTATTATGACCAGAGGTATGTCTCCTTCCATTTTATCAGTTATCATTTCTCCCATTGCCTTGGTGAAACACATGTATCTTGCCACCCATATGGTTTTGCCCTGGTTTAATCACAATATTGAATGGAAACAAGATATTTTCTTGGTGGTTGTAAATAATAAGTAGCTAAAAATAGATTATATGCAATCCAGTGTTACCATTTGTATTTTGTCATCTATATTCAACCTTGGCATATGATATATATATGACGATTAGAATTGTTGAGCAGAGGGTTATCCGTTGAACTTTTCATTTGAAGTTTTTTCTTTTTGAGGTTCCTTTATTAAAAGGTTTCAATAGATCTCGAATCAGTAAGGCTGGGTTCATATAACACATGTTCGTCACATATGATAGCTGATGTATATCATGGTGAAGGACATATTAGATCAATATCAGGTTAGATTATTTATACATAAAGGTCGTGTATTCCGGATTGCATAAAGAAATCTGACATGAACAGGTTTCTACCAAATGCAATTTTTAACCTTCCCAGTATTTGGTAGTAATTATGTTACATTTGCTTGCTAAAAGGAATATGTCTAAAAGAAAAGCAGTAACTGTGTATTTCATTAAGTGGTTATCCTGACTTTTGAGGGCCCAATGCAGCCCCGATCCTCTACTTTAATGTCCAGCGTGATTCTATAAGTATGCATGGTCATACGACAGAGGCGTGTATGAACTGTTTAAGGAAGCATGTTTACAAAGTGGTTGACTTACCTTTACGCTATCCTTGTTGGGGGTTATGTGGGTACCAATTCGGTACATGGGATCAAGCAGAGTAGTTCCCATCAACCTACCTTTTTTTAGGTAATCTTGTGAATTTTGAGAGCCGATGCAGCCTTGATTCTCTGCTTTTAGTGTGCTGCGTGATTCTATAAGTATGCATAGTCATACAAAAGCCTGCTACGCGTATGGTCTCCCGAACATCGATAAGGAACTGAATGATGCTAGTATAGAGGCTAAATTGTTGGCAATCGGTGCACAACTCTGGGAACTATTTGTTACAATGTTATTCTGCAAAGTTAACAAACCCCTCCCGTTGTGGGAACAAAATTTGGGAATCTTTCTCCGGGGATATTTTATACAAGAATAGGAAACATTTTATGTATCATGAGTTACAACTATCAGGTGAGAAGAAGAAAAACTATTGTTTGCTTGAGCTGCAAGATCTCTTGGGGAGAAATGGAAAGTCGTTGGGTGATTATAGCGACTTTCCAAAGCCAAATCGTACATTACTTGCTATTATGGACAATCACCTAATTAGACAAGAAGTTATAATACAAAAATCATGGGCAGCCGAACACCAAGACCTTTATAAATCCCCCAATCCAGACCAGGCATCATACACCAGAAGGTCGTTGCCTCCATTGAAGAAGAACAAAAATATTGCTTTTATCTTGTTTATGGAACTGGTGGTTTTAGAAAAACTTTCTTATGTGAAGCTATATTATCACTATCAACACCTGGTGGCATGATTGTCCTTGCAATCTTCAGGTACTCAAATATATTCAATTTTTTTATAAAATATCCCCATGTATGTTGTGTGACACGTTACCATATTTATAACAAACATAGGTAATAAGATACAATAAGCTGCACTTTGTCAATCTTATAATCTTATATCAACCATCTTCAATATGTCCAGTTTGCTTCTAAAGCACACCATTACATACTCCTTTAGTGCCCAATTTATATATTATTGGTGTTCACAGTTTTCACATTGTCACAGGGATATCATCTTTGTTGTTATCGGGCGGCAGGACGACTCATAGTGTTTTTGCTATTCCATTAGTGCTCACCACAACCATCACCTCTAGCGATGCCACCACAACCACCTAATCAAATATCAATCCCTCTTTCTTCTAATATATATCCATCTATATCTATAATGTCTTCAAATTGCTTGTGTGGGCTGCTATTTGGTGAGTTACTCAATGTGTCTTCTTTTTTTTTTTTTAAGTAATTATTGTGCTGGAATAACATGATGTGGTATTGTGGTGGTGATTCTTGAAGCAAAAAGATGATGGTATAAAAGTAAATTGTTTTTTTTTTCCATTTTCTAGGCCATCACAAAGATGACGGTGTCCATCGTAATGGTGTACTGGTGGAAAGGTAATATGGTTCTAGTTTTCTACTTAGACATATGTAACTCTAGCAAAAATAAAGATGGGAAAATGGCAAAATAGGACGGTTACTGGTTTAATTGATTTGATTGAATACAAAGTCACAAATATTATCAAAGCGTTTACCCAGGTGGATCCGATAACTCTTTTTGCCCAACTATTGTTTGTTAGAAGTTTTTACAAAAATATAACATGCCCAATATCATGCAAAACTCGTGGTTTCAAATTTTTAACCATAATCTCAGTTATGAATAAAATGGCCGAGGAGGCTCTATGCATTAAGGATTGACGTTTAGCGATTTAGATATGAAACGTAGTCCGAATGAACCCATATTCAAGTACATTGGTTGAAATGGGCGTGCTTGACACATGTTCTTTGTCTTTTGATCAGTAGATTTTATTAGAGCTCGACAAGACACATAAGGATAAGGAGGAAGAAAATAATCGAAACCACTTGCTGAAATTCTCCAATGCCAAGTATGACCTATGCCATGGTGAATTTGCTCCACATTATCTATCAAAGATTTTGATTTGGCCATTTGGTTTACATTGTTTTTCCTTTTTTTGTGATTGGCAAAATGTATGTTTGTTGTTCACCTATACCCATCCTACAAGCTATTTATTTGTTTACATTTCAGTTCTCTCATTTGTTTGATCTTCTCGTTTGTCTAACTCTGGTAGAAATTTGACAATGGAATGATATGACATTTGATTTGTTTATTGCATGAGGGGTTTTAGAAGTCCGTATAATACCATGATCCTCCGGCGACGACGACTACCGCCACCACGACTTACGCATGTGTAAGTTAACTTGTGTAAGTTACATGTTCCTAATGGTCCTAATTTAAGGTGTCCCTGAATTGATCCACCCCTTTATATATATATATATATATATAGGGTAAGGTTCAGTTGAGAACCATTTAAAATGAAAGAACCATGAGAACCACTATATTATAACTTGATGTTCATATGTGATAGATATATGTAACATATTTGTTCACTTAGGTTCATTTGAGAACCATTCATATATGAAGATAGATAATAGTAGTTATAACTTGACATGTTCAAATGTGCATGAATTTGTTTACATAGACTTATCACATATGAACATCTAGTTCAAATTAAAAGGTTTTCATGGTTCTTCCAATTAAAATGGTCTTCATTTGAACCTTAGCCTATATATATATAGTATGAAATGGAAAGTACCTTGATTGTAATAGATTGAATAAGAGTTTTTGCAATTTTTGTCGCTGAACATGTCGCGTTTTTTACTTTTAATCCCTCTGGTGTAGCAAGGAAATGACATTAATACCCTCACGTGTTTAGCATGTGTGTATGTTAACGACAAAAAAACAAACGCCGTCTAAGGGAAGGACCTTGATTGCAAATGTTGTCGACTTTAAGGTTAAAATTGCAATTTTTAAACATTAAGGACGAAAAATAAAAAAACTGCAAATTTAAAAGGACTAAAAGTGTAATTTACTAACTAAAGTCCTTCACTCGCAAAAGGCCCAATAATTGGTGACTGATTAAAGAACAAATTTATATAATAGCCGGGCTGGTGGGTGTGTGTCTTATTTCCAGTATTTCGATGGCCAGTTTCTCAAACCCTCCTCCTCCTCCTCTTGGTCAACAACCACTATATTCTAAATATACCCTATTCCAAGAAGAACATAAAAATAATCCTCCAATTGAAAAACCCTAATAATAGCATTCAACAGTCAGATAAAGATGATGACAATGATGGCAATTTCCTTGACGGAAAACCATCACCTATGAGGAGGAGGAGGAGCGGCATGAGGAAGCAACATGAAAAAAGTTCAAAAGCTTCTAAATTTGATTCGTAGTTTTAAGCCTATACCTTTTGTTAAGAAGAAGTTAGATTTGGCTAAATATGAGGGTGTTGTAAAGAAATCCGACTTCACCCAAATCGACTTTGACCCTGAAATTCAAACCCATTTAATCGCTGTTAATTACGACCCCAAGAAGCGTTGTAGTTGTGTCAATGATTGTAGAATTAGTGTCGCTGGGCTTTCAAAGTCCCCATACCCAAGCAGCAAGATAACAGGTTGATTTGAATTCTGACCGAGGATGATATTGGGTTTCTCGAAAACTTTGTTATGAATTGGATTCTCTTAGGTGAAGAAAAGTGGGAATTGGACCAGGTGTATTAGAGATGGTCATCCTGATAGATTGGATGCAGCTGCATAAGGTTGAGAAAGAGCTTGCTCAAGGTGATAAGCTTGTTGACTGCTTCACATCTCCAGTATTTGATTAGGTGGGCAACTTTTTGATAGTGATATTAATTTGAAACCCCAACAAACACATCAACAACTTCAACTACACCACAATGTTGACTTGACTTTAGGGAAGCAAGATGTTGAGGAAATAATAGACGTGGAATGTGGACATGTATTGTTTTTTTATTTTTAATATTCTTTTTATCTATAAGGGCTATCTGGAGACATGAACTGGAAAGACGAAATAAAATTAAGTTAGAAAAGGTTGCTTGCAGCTTTCCCCTATTCTTTTATGCTAATACATTACTTGGATATGAGGCTATATAATGCAATATGTTATATATATACATGTAGATTGGCATTGTATATATTTATGATCATGTTTATTTATTTGTTCAAAACTTAGGGTACTTCACAAAATTCTCTCATCTGTTGCATGTACTTATTGTGTATACATCACTTTTTGGTCTAAGTGTATAGAAATCAGCTCCCTTCTCCAATGGGGTTGGTAGCCCATTGGTAAGGTCTTGGTACCTTGAAATCAGGGGTTCCATACTCATTCCTCACATTTGTGGGGTAGGTGAAGGGGGGAATTTGGGGTATTTTCGGAAGTTTGGTATTAAACTTTTAGGCTTTCGGCGTAGTTTGGGAATGGCAGAAAAGAAAGAAAAAAAAACAGTTCCCTTCTATAGTTTGTTTCCATTTTTTTATAAGCACAATGGTTTGTTTCCATTAAAAGTAATAACTGAATAATGACATTGTTTTGGAGATTCTCATTTATGCATTATATAAAAATTGATTCATTATATACAGTCTAATAAACAATAAGTAGTAAAGAAAGCGGAACAAAGTTTATTGCTAGTTCGTCATTGCCAAAGAACTCCAGAGTCAAATCTTGATATAACTTATTGGACAATTTGTCTAACGAGTAGATGAAGATAGTTATAACTTATAAGTTAGGTATCTTAATGTTTGATATTTTTGTTGTTTCAAACAGGACACTTGTGAGGCAGAGGATGGCAACCCTGTGAAGAAAAGGAAGAGAGGAAGATCACCAATTTTAGAAGCTAAGAGACCAAATGAGTTACAAAAAGGTACAAGATTAAATGACAGATTAAAACTTGACGAATGGGCCTGATACAACTTACCGTTCTTGCATTTAAAATATAATTACAAAACTATACGGGGTAGATTAATAACCCAACGTTATACTAATATAATTTCGGATGCTGCAAAAATTTGACTCCTGACCATGTTATATATACTTTCTTCAACTGTTTCCTTTTTAACTAGTTTATTTCATTTTACCCATTTTACTCATGAGCAATTAATTACTCCTTGAATCTATCTAATTTCACTTAAGTTTGTTAAAATTGTCCTCTCTAATTGAATCATATGTTTCTCTACATATAAGGATTATCATGAGTGACGGTAACTCTTTCTAATTTTGGATTTTCCCTTTGCTGAAGTCATTATACTTTTTCATGTGGATTGGGACTCGTCCATTGGATAATGAGTCATAACATGTTTGGGATGTAATGTGTTGAAGCTAATCAAAGCTGAGGTCGGGTTTACTAAAAAGTACTTTCTAGTTCATGGTTATTACTTCCAATAACAGACCTAACCTTAGTTTGATTATAAAACATCTTTACAACAATAATCTGGATTCTTTGAATAAAGTTAGATTAAGGAGGTTGCATGCCATAAAAGTACAATGCATGCAACTTTGAACTTCTTTGTCCCATTTGATCCATTCATTACAAACTAATTGTATTTTATTTTAGAGATAAGCGCTAAGACCATCTTTATTCGTGCAACCACTCATGACCATCGGCTTTATTGTTTCATTTATTTGTAGCAATCATGACCATCCATTTTACTCATCACCATCCGTGACCAACTTTCAACATCTTGATTGTTCCATTTTACTCTAAAGCTATACTTAGTAAACAGTGAGGACCATCCATGAAAATAATAGGACTACTTATAAAAATTATGGTGTTGGTGATTATTTTCTTATTTGAGTTTGCGCGGATTAAAATGACTACATCTTTTAAATAAATATGGTCTTGGTGATTTTCTCTTTATTATGCCAATCCGAGTTAATACACAATCTCAAACGACCCACTAAAAAGTAAATGGGTCATAATTTCCATATTTAGTTGTGACCAATGTGCTTAAGACTTGTAGTCCTTGGCATTATGATTGATGTATATATATATATATTCAACTAACATACAGTAGTGATAAGAAAAACATGTGTAGCTGATAATCCTTGGTAACTAAGATGCATGTGAGTAGTAATTAAGATGCATGTTACCATTAACATAAAATGTTGATAGGAATCGTAATAGTTAAAAATGTATGTTTTCCTCTCCAAACTGCATTTTAGTAATATTAAAGCTGTGTATTAGTGTTTCGCACACTTCTAATTTCAAGGGGCTTCGCACAGTAACCTGGTCCTATATATATAAATATATTTTATTTAAATGATATGATGAGTGCTACAAATAAATGATTTAGGAGGTAGTATCCCTTGACAATTGCCTTTTGGTGGCTTTCGACCCATCTCATTTGTAGCTAAGCTTTTCATATCTAATCGATCTGACGAGTTCTGAAGTAAGTGGGCAGACCATTGGTCCCAACAGAGAAACTAACAGTATATCTTTTCTTTTTTGTCTTATTTGTTCACCTAGGAAGTTCATGTTCTAGATCTCCTGACCAACATGATGAACCAAGTGGTGCTTTGTATAACACCGTTATGAACACCGAATATCAGAAAGTGTGGCCTTTTAGCAAGCAGTCTGCCATCTGGGCTACTATCGAATCTCTGGAATCATATCGCCAACCACCTCAAAAGCCACACATTTCGCCCCTGAAGAAAGTCAAAACTGATTATCGTGAAGGTTTAGCTATCTCACACATTGCATTTGAAAATTTGTTTCAGAAGATTGTAAAGATACAATTGACTGATCCTGTTGACATAATCACGGACAGTACTGAAACTTTAGTTAACTTAGAGACGCATGGGTTTGATGTGGGTGTTGTTCGAGCTCATTTAAAAGAATTGCTGAAAGACAAAGTAGGTCAGCTCAGGGATATGGTGAAAAACTATGAGGAAGAAGTTGAAAAGTGTAAGGAGGAGATGAACCCTCTTGAAGTGAGAATTAAGAAGTTGCAAACGAAGATGGAACAGAATGTGATGATGAAGAACATTAAGAATGAGAGAGTTATGTCGTTGCAATCAAACTTGCATCTTCTTTCTAAAGAGATTATTGACTGTGAGCTTGCTTTTAAAAATCTTGAAGCCACCCCTTTATAAGTATGTTTTCTTTAGTGTTCTTTCTTTTTTTGTAATTATTATCCAACTATGCTAAGCTGCTAATATGGTAAACTACTTGATCTTTGTTGTAGTTTCTTGGTACTAATATATTACTGATTTGAGTGATTTCCTATAGTAATCGGTCCAGTTGTGTTGATAGAGATGACATTCTTGCTGATTTCATTTTAGTGATTTTGATTTGACGCACGATACGAGTATAATGTGCAGTATAAAGAGAATCAAGAACAATGAATTTGAACATTAAATCCTTTGAAACAATTAGAATTTGTATGCCTTTTGACTATTGCAAAACAACACACCCAAGAAGTTCATTTGCAATAAGTTTCATATATACACCTATATATAGAGGTGAAAAAAAAAACCGGGTTGGAACCTGCCCCTAAAACGAACCTGAAATTGGAACTGGTCAACAACCGGGTTTGACCCAACCCGGTTCGGCTTTGACCCAACCTGGCGGTTACTAACTGGTTTGGGTTTTCGGTCCTTATTTTCGGTTAGAGACTGAGTTGAGATCGGGTCGGGTTCGGTTTTTTGTCAAAAAAAACAAGTCAAACCTGGTCAATAACCAGTCAAAGTTTGACCCCAAAGCGGTTTCAAACCGGGTCGGGTTGGGTCAAACCTAGTTTTGGTTCTGTTGACCAAAAAACCGGTTCGGGTTCGGTTTTGGTTTCGTTGACCAAAAAACCCAGTTTTGGATCCTTACCTTTGGTACTCATATCCTAGGTTTTGGATAGAGGTGGAGACTAGATTGCTCATTCTCAAGTTTGCTTGCCCTTTTAGCTCGTTGATCGCTAAGGTGAGTTTATGGCGCCCTTTTCCTTTTACTTTGGGGCTGAAAAACATGTATTGTCGTATATATAACTACTTTATAAATGAGTTATATTTGTCTATGCCATGAGATTTGGTTATTTGAATCATTTGCCTTAGGGGGGAGGGAATACAATTTCCTTACTCAAATCTACCCAAATCATCTACCAATCAAAACACTCCAACTCACCACTACCCAATCTTACCCAATTCTTACCCAAATCACTGGCAATACATACCCAATCCTTACCCAAATTATCTACCAATCAAAAAAGTTTTTTTTTTAAAAAAAATGGTCAAAATAGCTGTTAGGGGGGGACCCACAGCTTCAAACCATCACTTTTTCCTTACCCAAGCTCGGTTACTCAAACCGAATACATACCCGATTTTTGATGCCCGAACCATACCCAATTGACAAGGAGTGGTACCCGATTTTGGGTATCTCTTACCCAAACCTTACCCAATCCCCACTCCCCCCTACCTAAAATTTATATCAAATAGTCAATAGTCAATAACCATATCATGTAAGTGATATAGGTCTAATGTGGACATAAATCTACACTTTAAATCATATATACAAATGCAATCCGAGCAAAAACACAAACCATTCCTTTCGTAACACACACACACATGACAACAACTCACACTTTATCAAGGCGGCGGATCTAGTGTGATGAGGTTGTGGAGTTGTATCATGCCTTTTGTTTTTCTCAAAATTAGCTTCAAGCGTTGTGGGTTAGACTATCTTTATGATTATATTAACTCATTATCCTAATAAGCTTTTTCAGGTAAATTCTAAAAACTCATCGTTGTAAACTCTTGTTCATTTGTAGTATTCAATATTTACATTTATCTATGTAAATTGTGAAGTAAGATTGGTATTTGGTAGTTATAAATGTAAAATTTGAAGACATTATATAACGGTGTGAGATACAATAAATTACCCAAATGTTCACTCTTATCCAAGGGCGGATGTAGTGTTAAATTGAAGGGGGGTAATGCCCCCTATGGCAGCACAAAACAAAATTATTATAATGTAGATTTTTTTTACAAAGCCGAAATGTTATTAAAGTGACTCTCATCCAAATTTTTGAATGCCCATGATTCCACTGCAAAAAATTGAAAATATACAAAACATCAATGAAAAAACAATCATCTCCTCCTTTTTTGCTTAGTCTCTGTCTCCTTCCTTGCTCAATACCGTTGTCACCTCCATTATACAAACTAACAAAGTTGATTTTCAATAAGGTAAGCGAAAATCATAACTTAACTTACAACTTTGTATACGCTAATATTCAAATTACTTTGTTAAATGTTACCATAAATACTTGCAAAGTTACAATTATTGAAGTAATATTATATGAATATGAGTTTGCCTTATGAATCTCTATGACCAAATTATTCATTACAGCAATCAATGATGCAAGTTGCGTAAGTTGTGTAATGTAAAA
>JANDBE010000051.1:18213471-18229713 GCA_024320915.1 Erigeron philadelphicus
GTAAATGTAGAATAGATGGGAGAGATATTTTGGGAAAACACTTAAAATCAATATTGAAAATTTCAAGTTCAATGTTGAAAATTATAAGCTTTTTGTTTTATAATATAGTATAGATATAATAAATAACCCGTGTATTTAACACGGACATAAATTTAATAAAATAATATTGTATATTATAGATATATATAGATATGCCAATGATAACTAGTGCAACTGGTCAGAGACATTACAGGTTTTCTCAAAGGTCTTGAGTTCGATCCTTAAGGATGACAATTCTTGAGATTTTTTCATTCAAATACTTGTAAAGGCCCATGATCAACATCTCGTTGTCTAGGGTACGTGCAAGGCTTCACCATTATACGGTGAGTTTCCCTGATGTCGCATACCGACTAAATGTTGGGAAAAAAATTATAGATATAAATATAGATACTCGATTTAATTATATGGCATCTTAAATCTATAATTCGAACTTTGCAAGGTCTCCTATCCATTAACTATTAGTTGTTAGCACTAACCTGGAGATTAATCTCTAGGTTAGTAGGCTGATATGATTAGGATCAAGCAAAATACATAATCTAACATATTCTTGCATACAAACCCGCTTTGTATGCTCATCATATAAGGAGAAAATAAATTTGTAGCTCGCAAACAATACATACTTGAAATATATGTCCGTGCAACTAAAGACAATCTTATAGGACTATTAATGAGCTCAATAAGTATGACAAGTAGATTACCAGGCTCTCTATTTGCTCTATAATTTTTGTACTACACTATTAATATTCCAGGGGCTCTCTACTTGGTCCACGATTAAGCATTTTAGATGTAGATAACTCATATAAATGTGAACATTTAGAGGCATTGGAAGTTTAACAAATATATAATGCACGACGCAGGCACAATATGTAAGTAACGATCCAGGTTACATAAGTTGTAAGAAGAAGGAATGTAAAAAACATGGCGAAAAGGGAAAGTGTGTGGTAACAACATGCAGTGCGTCCATCACCTTCCATGTTATTAACATTAGAACTGATATCCAATTTGTCTTCTTTGGTGGCGGATTTTTGACACCTTGTGTCTTTGCAAAATCTAATGTTTTGAAGTTCGCAAATCCGAAGCAGCCATTGTATGGACATCTCTCTAGTGTGGATTCAACAGGGACATCAGTAAGCACCTTGTTATTGATATCTTTCAAGTATTATGACAATTTCTAGTTTTATTTGACAGAGAAATAAATCTGACTATTTCCTTTTCCTATTTTAACTTTTTGAGTCTTTATTTTCAACTTTGACCTTCAATATTTTTTTTTGTTGTGTTATATAATACTTGATACAAAACATATGAAAAGATTGAGTTTTAAATGTTTTTCATTGGTTTACTTTTCATCAAGTTATTATATAACACAAACAAAAATAATTCAAGTCAAATTAGGAAAAAAAAGACTTCTAAGAGTCAGACAGGACATAATTTACATATACAACATCCTTATATTTGAAGGCTTTTAATGATGCATTTATACTTTGGGAAGCTTCAATTAAGTTATGATTTAATGTGCAGATGAGATTAACATGGGTAAGCGGAGATAAAAACCCTCAAGAAGTTCAGTATGCTAATGGGAAATCAAAAACCTCTAGTGTTACTACATTTTCACAGGAAAATATGTGTAGTAAGTTTTATCTTCTTTTTTTGGGTTAAATTAGGTATGAGACACTGAGACCCACATTGTGAGTGACTAATACCAGTGCAACCCCTGCTTTGCGAGTAGCCTGAAGTAATCAAGGGTAAAAGATGCAAATTTGTGACTTCATTTTTAAAGACCAAGCAAAACCCATATAATGCAACTACATATGTAATAATGTGGTAATAGATCCGAGATCACTCGTCAAGAATCTAGTATCGAACCCACATAAACAATTTATCAATAGATCAAGCTAGAAAGAAACAACTTATACGTACTACATTTCATTTATGTCAAATTCGATCGCTTGCGAAACTATCTTTCAGAGTGGGTGATAAGTGACACTGAATGTGACTTTCTCAGGATAAAAGTAATGTTTTATGTATTGTTAAGTTAGATTATTAGTATGTTATTTCTCAGGATTATTCTTGGTAATTTGTTAAAATATTTTCACCGTGGTTCTTTCTGTCAAGTCTGTGCATAAGCTTTCGAGATCATTGGTCTTATTTAATTACTACTATAGGTCTAATGTTAAAATAAAACAAGTATTAAGATAAAACAAATAAAACAAAAAAGTTTATTTTCACTGAGAATCATCGTGCATCATGAAAATCATTGTGCATCAATATATATACTTGTTATTCGGGAATTTTCGTGCATCAATTTTATCATGATTTAAGGGACAAGATCTTGTCCTATTTATTTTACTTTAATACTTGTTTTACCATAACCAACCTCTAGTGATATATCATAACATCCAATCTAAACTACTCTAAACATGTTGTTCATGTTTTTGATAAACTCAAGCTTCTGCACTGTCAAGCCCAGCAAAGGATTTTGGCTGGCATGATCCAGGATATATACATTCTGCTGTGATGACAGGACTAAAGCCTTTGACAGGGTTTTCATACAGATATGGAAGGTAGTTAAAACATCACATTCTGTTTAATTTTCCTAACTAGATCTACATATTGGGATACCAAGGTATAAACTGTTGAAGGATGAGGCCGGAAATGACAGTTGCTTAGTTTCACATTTGTGTACCTTGATTTTGTAGCAATTCGGCTGGCTGGAGTGCTAGAATCAACTTCAAAACTCCACCAAGTAGTGGATCAGATGAACTTAAGTTTCTTGCATTTGGTGACATGGGCAAGGCCCCTCGTGATGCTTCTATTGAACATTATATACAGGTAACAGATGTCACATAGAGTTTAATTGATCACTTTATTATTTGTAGAACATTAGAATTCTTCTACATTTGCAACTCATATTGTTTTAAACCTTGTGATACATTTCATCATAGCCCGGGTCAATAAGTGTCATGCAAGCTGTGGCTGGGGAAATCTCATCTGGACATGTCGATTCCATATTCCACATAGGTGATATAAGTTATGCCACAGGTTTCATGGTTGAGTGGGATTTCTTCCTACACCTTATCAGCCCTGTGGCTTCACGGGTTTCTTACATGACTGCAATTGGAAATCATGAAAGGTATATATAGACCAAAATATCATGCTATTAAGTATACGAGTTTTTATATATAGTTGATCAAATACTATAAGAATGAACCTATCAATGATATTATGCGGGCTTTAACTAGGAACCAAAAAGAAGTAATGAAAGGGAGAAAATAGTGTAATTTAGTATCCTAAAGAATAAGAAACTAACATACAAGAATCTTATTTTAACTAGAAAATGGGCCAAAACTGATAGGGACTATGTGGATTCGGGATCGAAATACATCACACCAGATTCTGGAGGAGAGTGTGGAGTGGCTTATGAGAGTTATTTTCCAATGCCTACACCAGCAAAAGATAAGCCATGGTACTCAATTGAACAAGGAAGTGTGCATTTCGTGGTTATTTCTACCGAGCATGATTGGACACGAGGATCAGAGCAGGTTTAATACAGTGTATTCAGAAATCAAATTAAAGAAAACCATGGGAATTTAAATAGTTGACTTATGTTTGCTTTTGGTGACATACAGTTTCAGTGGATGAGCAAAGACATGGCTTCTGTGGATCGGTCAAGAACTCCTTGGGTGATATTTGCAGGGTAAGTAAAAGCTTACATGAATAAAAAAAAATGGATTTCGAAATCTCATTGTACATAAACTATCTATTTATATTAATTCTGTTTGGTTGCCATTTCTTTCAGGCACAGGCCAATGTATTCTAGTTGCGGAAGTGTAGACCCAGAATTTGTCCAAGCAGTTGAACCCTTACTAGTGACTAACAAGGTATCATCCTTTGATAAGCTCAAGAGTCTTGAATTTCATAATGTTTCTCTTTTATAATTCTATCTTTGTCGACAAATTCAGATGGGACCAATACTCTGTATTCTAGCTAGGAGCATATAAAAGTAACACAATAAGAATATGTCCCTAGTTAGTTCCCTTACTTTAATGATGTGAATCATAAAGTAATTTTGACATACATCTTCAACATAAATCTGCTTTTACAAATTCCTTAATCTCCTGCTACAATCATTAATTTTCATTAGTCAATAATGCATTGTAAATTCTCATTTGCTGGTGCATGATCAGGTGGATTTGGTTCTCGTTGGACATGTCCATAACTATGAAAGAACGTGTGCAGTGTATAACAACCAATGTAAAGCAATGCCAAAGAAAGGTGTTGATGGAGTCGACACATATGATAACAGCAAGTATGAAGCACCGATTCATGCAGTTATTGGGATGGCTGGGTTTAAACTAGACGATTTCCCTCCTCAGGTAATTACAGAATTTAAATGTGTTTCTGTGTAGAAATTTATTGACATATATGTCAATGAGTTCAGGGTGGTACTTGGAGCTTATCGAGAATAAGTGAATTTGGATATGCGAGAGTTCATACAACAAAGACGCAATTAAATTTTGAGGTATTCAACCTAACCATGCCGTTGCCTTCAACTTTAAACTCGAGAATGCAGTGTATGTAACAATTAAATTTCCAAAAGAGCCCGTACTCATGGATATTTAGTCCCTGTTATATTTGTATCATTGCTGTGATAGTATAATTTTGAATAACGCAATCAAAAGTTTCCATGTATATTTTTATAACGATTCTATTTTTAATTCAAATTGTGAAAAACACAAAACCATATTTAGATGACAGTTTTTTTGTTCTTTTTGCAGTTTGTGAACGCAAATACGAAGAAGATTGAAGATAGTTTCCGCATCACCAAAACTTAAACATATTTAAGGATACTTTGGTACGTGTAACTCATCATGTAAAACGAACTATAGATTTGATGGACAAAACCCATCAAGAATTATATATCACACTCAGAAACCAAAAATTGTGTTCTTCAACATGGGTCATGATCTTTATTGAAACATTCATGGAAATATATATATATATATATATATATATATAGATATATGTATATATGTTGTTAACAATTCGGTACATGGGTTCAGACGGTTCCTATCAATTTACCGTTTTTTTATATCTGTTGTTACCATCTAATGTAATTATATTACGAGAATACAAGTAGCTAATAACATGAAATGAATGTTGAGGACAGAGTCTTCATCTTTGTCATTTACAGAAATTCATTAGAAGATTTCTAAACTACGTACAGGTGTGCAGTCGTTTGAGAATTGCCAAACCGCAAACCAATGAAATTTTGCTTTTCTTTTACTGCAAGTTCTATAGGAGGTGCAGTGTGCACGGGTGTTTTAATAAGTGTGTGATGATAAAATTGCAAAAATATGTTATATTGTACAATAGTAGATGGTGCGACATTTAGTCAATAAGTTACCCCAGATCTATAAAACTTAACAAAAAGGTTAAGAACAAAATACTAAGAAAGAATTCGTAAACTCATATCCCACATTGAAAAAAGATAAAGTCTAAATATGTACTCGTATATAAAGTCAGGGGTACGTATTTAGATTTGTCATGTATTTTTAAAATTTTTCATTTTTAAAATTTTGTTATAGATTTTTAACATTTTGTCTTTTAGATTTATTTTTTATGGATTTGATGAGTTAGAATATAGCTTCTACACAAATGATGAACGGTGGAGAGTGTGATTGATGTCAGCGGTGGAGATGGACGTATGAAGGAAAAGGTTTGTGTATGGGTAATCATCATAATGAAACTTTGTGGAATACAGTTAGTACTAAATTTTGAAATATATTTAAGACTTTAGGTTTTCCCAAAAAACTCAGAAATGATCACAAAATGGTTTACCAAATGTGATATGGTCCGAATGACAATTTTTTGAACCAACAAATGACAGAATGTAAATATTGAATAGTTAAAGTATTTCTATTTTAAAGAAAGTTCGAAAATTTATTTCTCGGTTCAGACCATGTACGTAGGGAGAATGTAAGCAAAATTTAAACCAAATCACTCACCCATAATTAATGTCTTATTGGAAAAATGTTACAAACTTTGCACCAAAATTGAATGGTGCTACAAAAATTTCCCCCGGTCTAATTAAGGTTTGACATTTTTTTTTCAGATTAAGCATACACATGTGTAACACATCTTTTTTTCGAACATTTATTCCGTATGCGACATCAAGAAAACTTCACCGTATAATGGTGAAACCTCGTACGTATCATAGACAACAAGATATTGATCATGATCCGTTACAAATATTCGGAGGAAAAATCCCAAGACTTGCCATCTCTAAGGATCAAACTCAAAACCTTGGGTAAAACTTAGGATGACTTTACTAGTCTGGCAAAATCTGAGAATATATTTTCGAAGTCAAAATCAAATCTTAAATGCAATTAGCTCCAATTAGTGTTCCCATTGACCGTTTCGCCGTATATATTGCATGCATGTTGTTTCACTTGTAAAAGAGAATATCGGTGCAACTTAAATTAAACCAGCCACCAGAATAGACTTTGGGCTTTGTATACGACATTTTTCTTCAAAGTTAAGTTGAAATCATATCTTAAACGCAACTAGCTTCAATAAGTGTTCCCAATATATTGACTGTTTCATATTGCATGACGTTGTTTTACTCGAAGAATTGAAGAGGATACATGAGGCCAATTACTTGGAATTGAATAATGAAAGTCAACTTCTTGACATCGGTTGTAAGCAAAACCTAGCTAGCTATAAATATGTTGTGATCTTTACATCAAATCCATACAAACTATCATACAGTAAACAAATATGGTGGCATATTCTGTCGTTCTTTCCATAATTCTTGTCATAATATGGGTTGGCCAAACTATGTTAAAAAAAATAAAAAAGTTACCACCAAGCCCCTTCCCATGCTTACCTATAATAGGTCATCTATACCTTGTGAAAAGCCCTCTCTATCGAGCCTTAGGTAAACTTTCCAACCGTCATGGTCCAATGCTTATGCTTTGGTTTGGTACCCGTCGTGCTTTCTTAGTTTCGTCTCCAGAGGCTATAGAAGAATGCCTAACTTCCAACGATATTGCTTTTGCCAACCGTCCTCATTTGCTTGCGGGAAAGCATCTTGGTTATGACTACACTACCCTTGCATGGTCAAGCTATGGTGATCATTGGCGTAATCTGAGACGTATAACCTCCCTTGAGCTTTTGTCTGCTCATCGGTTACAAACCCTTAGCTCGATTCGTGCTGAGGAGGTGAGGCTTTTGGGTAAGAAGGTGTACCAAAGCGCGATGAAAGATGGGACGGTTGAAATGAAGTCAATGTTTTTTGAGCTTATGTTGAATGTGTTAATGATGATGATTGCTGGCAAGAGGTACTTTGGTGATTCGGTGGCCGATGTGGAGGAAGGACGACGGTTTAAGGAAATCGTGGAGGAGACGTTTAAAATGATGGAAACAACGAATGTGTCCGATTATTTACCGTGGTGGAAATGGATTGGTGGTAGGAAGTTAGAGAAAAAAATGATTGCATTGAAGGGTAAAAGAGATGGGTTTATGCAAGGTTTGTTAGATGAGCATAAACGAAAACTAGTGTCCGTAGGGGGGAAGAGTGATGATGGCTCAACGGCGGAAATCAAAGGGAAGGATGACAAGAAGAATTTCATTCAAGTTATGTTGATGTTACAAGAAACAGAATCTGAATATTACAATGATCAACTTATCAAAGGATTAATGCAGGTAATTTCATATATCTCTCTGTTATATATAAATGGGTTTTATATATTTTACATTAGTTTTCTAAACACTTTTAATGAACACTTGTTAATTTAGAAAATGTTTAAATCGATACAAATGTATATAGGTTTCAATTAAAATATAAGTCGCATGGATATATAATGTCTTTTACTCCTATCCTAAACTTAAGTATAAACTTATAACAATTATTTGACAGTTTTGTAAGGCAGTATTGGTGACTCTTTTATAAATTTTAAAATACTCTACCACAAAACGAAGAGTTTTGATATAATAAATATGATTACTTAATTAGGAAAAGTGAAAAGAAAAAAGATACTTGTATATATTTGATTGTTAGGTATTACATTACAATAGATATTATGAAGTATGTTCTTACAATAATTGCGTTATACTACGTGTGATGTCTATAAACATGTATGAAAGTCGCTGATATTTGGCTAGGTACATAACTATAGTTTCACACTGTTCAACTTATCTCTTTAAAAAAAAAATTAATAACCAAATCATGACATATGATAAAACTAGAGATAAAATTTAAAACAATATAAGTGCAATTGACATATCATTTTTTTACGGTTTTAAAAGAATTTTTAAAAATACAGATAAAAAAATTGATCATTTTTAATAAATATATAGAAAACTCAGTTTAAACATAGTATTAAAATGTTAAGAAACAATTGACATGTCGTTACAAGATGTTACCCTTCACTTCAAAATACTCAAAAGGAAAAAATATATATAAAATTTGGACCGAATAGTATTTTTAGAGTTTTATTTCTTTTCATTTTTTAAACATAGTAATTATAAATTTATACATATGATTAGTCTTTCATGTAATCTACGTACAATAATATTTAAATTATTTACATTGGAAGAAAATTAATATATTATGTGATTTAAAAGAAAACTAATATATCTGTCGTCACCATTTAGGTGGGGTGGTAGAAACTTTGGTCTTTAGGAGAAAAGAACAGAGTTCAAATCTTAATAATGGTATATAATTTTGGAGTTTATAGATTAGTTTTCTAGTAGAATATATAGATTTATTGAAAAAAATAATATAAATATATATATACCTGAAATGTTTAAATACATTAAACCTGATTAAACAAATAGATTTGAAATATCTAGATACAATCTATAATGTTTTTTATTTTATAACCCCTATCTCTATATTAAATAAAATAAACAAAATTATTTTATACAAATATTTATAGAAATTTTTTGATTTGTCATAATGCCCATAGTTTTTCTTAAAAGATTTTTTGTTTAATTATGATCGATGTCATATAAACTTTGTAATATATCAAAAAGAAAAAGAAAACTCGCCTCTTTAATGTTTAATACAAATACTAATCATTTATTGATGAAAAGAGAATAAATTTTCTTATATAATATTATAAAATAAAATTGCTAATTTAATTTACTTAATACAATAAGTACCCTTATTTTATAAATCTTTATTATTTTAGTTGATTTATTAGCTTAATTTATATCAACTTATAATGTATTAATAACAAACATTAACATATGTTTTTTAATATATCTTTTGATTTAAAAATTTGAATTAATATATCCGAGTTAAACTCGGGTTGATTAATTAGTTGTCCAAATATAAATGAGACTAATTTTGGAGCTAAGAGGAGGCTTGGAAAAGTTCGAAATAAGATAGGGTCATAGGGATAGTTTTAAAGTATTTTGGTAACTACTGACTACTAATTTGTAAACTTGTACACATTACACAAGATTGTGTAGAAGTTATAGTGTAATTATGTCTTTCTATATTTTCCACAAGTGACTGGGGTTAATTGTGAGATGTGGTTAGTTGTTTTTGTTTTAATATGAAAGTCACTTAGAAGAAGAGAAAGTTATTTTGTTTGCAGCCGTATATTGGTATACAAGTCGTCAAGTTCAAGTCCAACATACGTGTCCTTTTTGGTTTTAACTATTCGAAATAACTTACTATGTTTTTTCAGATATAAATTGTCAATTGACTAAACACTTTTATCATTATTAATTATATCGGCATAAAGTCATTAAATGCTTCATAGTAGGCGCATGGCATGTCTTATTTGACTATTACTTCATGTCGTATATATCATTTGCGGATCCAACAGCCTACAATAAAACAAGTCTTCGAAAAATGTATTCATTATTTTCATAAAACATGTACATCATCTCAATTTTCTTTCAATATGAAAGAACGACAATACAATCAAAGTGTTTAATATATCCTCGAGCTCTTTGCGCGTATTTGATTTTAAAACTAGTTACAATTAAATATCAGTATAATGTTTTTTACTTAATTTCTTGGACAAGAAAATGTCTAACTAAGCTAATAGTAGGCCTCAAAAATATCAAAGCTAATATATATTTTATTGCCAATGAGGACTAGTCCAACTGGTCAGAGGCATCCCAGGTTTTACCCAAGGTCTTGAGTTCGATCCTTAGGGATGGCAAGTCTTGGGGTTTTTTCCTTCGAATACTTGTAACGGCCCATGGTCAACATCTCGTTGTCTAGGGTACGTTCAAGGCTTCACCATTATACGGGGGGTTTCCGTGGTTGTCGCATACCGACTGAATGTTCGAAAAAAAAGATGTTAAAACAATGATCCTACATATGTGTAAGTACACAAGTACATGAGAAAAAAAAACGAAAATTAAAAAGTCATTAAAAGTATATCGAATTAGATCTCTAATGAAAGAGAACGAAATTTTAAGATTACTCATGCTTTTTGTTTCGTCTAACGATTTACGGTTTAACAATTTGAATGATTTGGGTGAATTTTGTTATTTAATTGAAAAGAGAGAAAGAAAGAAAAAATGTGTGGTCCAAAATGGTTCTTGAGTTTTTTATTTATTTGTGCGTTATCAAATAACCTTTCTTCTGGGAAAGATGTAGGTCGATCACTCTCGATAGACAACGAAGTACAATATATGGTCTATACAAGCCAGATAGTCTTCTTATTTTGTTTGTTAACTTCGAACATCCGGTACTTTTATTTGTGTGTGTACAATGACAAAATAAAAAAATAATATATCTAACCAATCATCCAAGAAAGGGCGACCACAATCTCCAAAAGGGACAACTTGCATATCACATGCCATAGTGGACAAATTGTGGTCTAATAATTTCTGTTTCTCCATATTGGTTTTTAAGAGGTGTGACTCTTACACTAAATAAAAAACACATTTACTTAATAAAAATAAAAAATATATTAACAATAATCTAAATAAGAAAAACATCACCTGATCAAAACAAAACAAAATTTTTTTGAACATTAAAAAAAAAAACAAATTAAGATTAGTTTAGTTTTAAAATGTTTTCCATGATTAATATGGTTAACCACTTGATAGATATCCTTGTCTCTTGAGAAGAAGTTTGTGGTTCAATCATTCACATTGATTCTTGATGTTGAATTATTTATTAGAATGCTATCCGTTTACTTCGCACGATGTTCAATTAGTATTACCTTACACACCATCACATATTCACATTTGCAATCCATACCTAATACAAAAACAGGTAATCGAGATTAATGTCCGTTAAAAAAAAAGTTAAAAGGGTCATTTTCACAACATATGGCTAAAAACTAAAAGAGAAAGAAAACATGATAATTTAAATATTGATATACCTTATCACTGAGCTGTATTCTTTTATAAATAACAAAATTTTGTTAAAACTATTAATACACAATTACATATTTGTGTGTAGAATACTCTATTACTGCTTTCAATTAGTTTGTGATTATAATGGGAAAATAAAATATTGTACAGAAAATAATACATTTTAAAAAGTACTCATTAGCAACTGTCATGAATAACGCTGTTCTAGTTCTAAAAGTTATGGCTAGCATAATTCTTCAACTTACATTATAACTATTTTTTTTAATATTACAAAATCTTTTAGCTTTTGTGAACAAAAAGGAAATATACATAAGATTTTGTTTAGGAAAAGGCCAATAATATATGTTTTTTGATGGAAGCTGGTGGTCCAAAATTGAGGAAATGGTCCAAAATTTCCAAGTCATTTAATATTTGATGTCTCTGTCTATACACTAGACCATATTTTATTTTATTTACTAATAATATATATCGACCTCTACCGAGTTTTGACATATCTCCTAGTTGGAGAAGATCAAGTTTATATGGGCAACTGATTTGTCAGTCAAAGATTAAGCTAAACTACTTTTATTTCATATTATATAGTGTATAAACTAGAAAATGTAAATGAAATTAATTGTACAATTTGACAAACCATAATTTTAAAAGTTTTGTGCTTTGTAGGTTAGAGTTCAACAAATAAAGTTTACACACTTGACTTTGAATACTTTGATAATTTTATTAGTCAGATATTTTGTCATTCCCATATAATTAAAAATATTAGTTGCTAATAACTAGTATGAGTACTAAACAAGACTAATATGAGATTACTTTCATTGAGATTGCACTTTAGTGGGTCGTTGAGACTGTAGAAACAAAATATTCATATAATATAAATTTAGTCTTTTTTTAAGTTGAACACGATTAACATGACTTGTAGACGATAACATAAATAAAAAGAATTGTATATAATAAGTTTGGATTTCAACAACAGATTATTTAAATAACAGAAATTTCTTTCATAAATTTGGTGACACAATTAACAAAAGCAAAGAAAGAGATGAATATGGTTCTGTTCTGTTGGACACCAATCTTTTTTCTGGCAATCATGCGGCAGATTTTAAAGTATCATGAACATTTAAGTCAGAATTAAAAAGGGTAAATGATTGAAAACCATGTGATCTAGTGTACCATTTTTTTACCCATAACACACATGGATCACAGATTTGGTTTTTTCACTTGCCTATAACAAGTTTCGAATCTACAGTCTTTATCTGAGTGCCCATATGATCACCTTATGTAACTTTAGCAAGATGAAGGGATGTATATGCAATTAAGAAGGAAAGTAAGCTATTAGTAATGATAAAACGCAAAAATTCAAAAACTAGTGACAATCCGTTTACACGTTACACACGTTTTACCTCGATTACAAACAAGACATAAACTAGAATGAGAATCCTCTAAAGTTGGTTTTAACTTTACTGGTAAAGTTGAAGACATCTAGACCCTTGGATTTTAATTCAATGGTCAAGACCATCAACTTTACTAGTAAAGTTGATATTAACTTTATTGGATCTCAATCCCATAAACTATGATTTCACACTTCAAGCCATCCCTCCGCTTGTTGCAGTGCGAATTATCTGAACTAAAGCTGCCAAAAAGTAGAGATTATCATCACTATCAAATCAGATGCCAGCCAATTACTAGAATTAGTGTTTATGGATATCAGAAAGAAAATAGAAGCATACAATCTCTTTTTGTTTCAAAATATCAATAAATTAATTTAAGAACTTAAAACCTAACCAACCATTTGATCCGTTTACTGTCTACATATGCTAACAAAACTTCATACATACACTAAGAGGTATGATCCAGCCCAAATCAACCATCTTTAAGCAAATCGTTCAAAATGCATCTCTAATTGATGCTATCACGCTAATACCCTATTACAAAGTATAAGATGCTTTTAAACACCTAATATTCTCTCTAATAGATATGATGAGACGGAATTACTTCAGCTACTTTATCAGAAACTCTTAAAACCTTCAATAGCAATGCATCATAACATAACTTATCGAGCAACCATGACACACGAGCATAAAGGCTCCTAAAAATTAAGTAGACATATTAGGTGGCACATTGTTGCTCTTGGTACTGTGAAAATCAAAATACAAAGAGGACACAAATAACCTTAGTCACTCGACTTGCACTGTTATTTCTTATAATACGACAGCTTCTTGTCACTGTTACATCTCCCATAGAGAGCATTATGTATATGGTTTCTCTACAATAGTATCTATTTGTTCGAAGTGTCATTAAGAGTGCAGATATCAATAAAAGGTAGGATGATACATGTCTTTTCAAAGATGTAGTCAACTAACAGAACACGAGCACACTGGTAGGTTATGAACATCTTGATAGGTTCCATTTCTACAGAAACTATAGTGGCCAAGCTTTAATTAGTTTGATGGTACAATTTAATCTACTTATAGAAGAGGGGGACATCCTAGGAAGTTTCATAGTCTAGAAGAAACTAAACTTTTACACCTAGACATTCCATATTAACCGGTTTACTTGACTTGTACTCCAAGTAAAACCCGACTTTACATATTTAATTTTAGTCTAACTCGAATTTACATTTAAACAACATGTTTAAATTAACTAATATATAAAGCATATTGTAACAAACTTTGTTTTGTTACACATAAAATCACAATAAGTGCATTAGCCTAGAAGAACGTCAAAGACATTTAACATATCACATATATGCTCATTCTATCTTATCTTTGCAATAAATAAAATAAACATATTGAATCACTAGAAATACAATTGAGCAATTAAGAGTTTGCACAGAGAAAATTTTAAGCTTTTATAGGTTGAAAGTATGAAAACTCTATATTTATATAATCAGAATACCAAAAAAAGGTTAGTAACAAGATTAATATAAGAGATCAACTTACAGGATCCTATCACAACAAAGATGAAGAACCCAAGCAGTATAGGTCCCACAGGGTACGAGTCTTTCTTCTTTGTGGTAGTTTCAGGCACGGAACCACGTTTCTTGATATTCTTCTCGAACCTCTCCACCTTTCTATCTGCGAGACGCTTGGATGTTGTCTGCAATTTACAAAAGAGCAATAAATCTGTTAATAAAACAAACTAAGCCATAAGGCTATCTAACAATGAAAAACAACTGAAAACCCCATGAATCATATGATGCTGTAGATAATTGAAGTGTCTACTAGTATTGAAAGTTCTCAAGTCAATGCATTCTTCATCCAGAATTAATCAAGAATTACACAACAGACAGAAATAAGAATAAAAAGAGGATTATAACAGAATACAGTGTGAAGTTGGCACAGATGAAGAAGGATTGATAGGAGTTAGAACAATTCTACTTCAATACTTGATATATAATCAAAAGAACTGTGCTGCATGGACAGCATATCTACAACAAAGAATGCAGAAGACCATTTTGCAATGAAACAATACATACAAACACTAAAATAAAAATGAAAGCAATAGAATTAATGTGATGCAGGAGAAAATGAGGTAAAGTGTGGTGCTAATGTGCTATATAAAAAATCCTTACCATCACTTACACGTATAATTACTAGCATAGTACCAAAGTAAACTGGCGGCCAAGGGAAGATTCTAGTGGTTTCTCAAATAAGAATTTAATTTTGCCGTTCAAAAAAAAAAAAGAATTGACGGTCTACGGCAGCTTTCAAAGATACCCATTAATTTGAGCTAGTGTTTGGCATTGCTCGATGTGGGTGGTAGTGACGGTTGAGTTGCAAGAGAGGGGAAGAAAGGATGCTTGGTAACACTTGGATAAAAAGAAGCGGAAAAAAGAAACAGGTTGCTAAATGTTGTCAAGTTTTGAAGGGCACCAAGAAACATACCGAAACAATCTTGCGCCACACAAAATGATACACGAACACTCAAGAACGAGATAAAGCATTACAAGAAATTACATCGTTATAATTCAATCGGAATGATCGGTTTGTGGCCTAGGGCTACAACACACCATCTGAGTTTATAGGATGATTAAACTTACCCAAGAAGCAAAACCTAATAAATCTCGTCAGATACTGTACCGTGATAAGGTGTCACTCTTCGACCAAATGTTTGTTGGATTTTTTGCCGAACAATGCCCCATAGAGTCGTGATGATGCGATTTACCAGCTCTGCTTCTTATTTATGTTCATTTGTTTTATCACAAACAATCTCCCACTCGAAGATTAATCAACTCCAAACCGTTATCCTAAGATTCAATACAAGGCACTTCAACTACACCAGTGAACTATGTCATCGATACCACACTCTCTCTAGTGTGACGCCTTATTCATCAATGAATCAAAAGGCCAATTGAAGTTATACAAAGTTTCAAATTTAACCAAGGATTTATTTAACAATGTACCATCATTCATTTGACAAATAAAAGGATGCCTCATATTAATGGGTTTAGTACAATCATGAAACGACCAATTGTTAGGTGATATACAGCATTCAAATCATTACAATTGAAACTGTTGTCTTTCTATCTCTTGTCTAATTCTTCAACCAGATAAGCTTCTTCTAACTTCAGCAACCTCCAGATGCTCGGTTACTATGGTTCACAACAAGCACGAAAAAGATGATCACGATATTCTTAAGCTGGAAATCAAGAAAGATACTGAAATGAAGGTAAAGAAACGGCGAAAAGGATTCAACTCAGGTTTATTTGCTTCTTTTGAGTCATACAGACTAGGATCCAGTTAGGGAGTAAATCCCAAGTTAGGATCCGAGTTAGGTGCAGCTTTACATCACTCAGCAAAGTCACCCCGCTTTTGGTGTTTTTTGACTCTACTTGTACAAGTCGACTTGTACGTTACT
>JANDBE010000051.1:19595276-19605542 GCA_024320915.1 Erigeron philadelphicus
GCCTCTCACTACTAGTGTGTGGCTTAGATTTAATTTTCTGCAATTAATTAGTTAAAATAGGAAATCGTGACAAACCCTCAACCTTTAGGATTACACTTAGGTATAGATTAAATAGTGCAACACGTCCATGCGAACTATCTTATAGCTTACCACTAGCATATACTACATCAGGGAGATATAAATGTTGAATTTTTATAGGGGCATTTTAGTCCCAACTTATAAAATGGAATAAAAATATATTAAGATGAAGGGTAATGTGTCATTTCAGGTCCTTAAAACCAAGGAGGGGGAGGGGAAGTTTGTTTTATAAATGAATATAGATATAGATAGATAAAGATATTCAATTCTTTTGATCTTTGCAACTTATGTTTTTCATAATAATATTTAGTACATCCCGATTTGTTAAAATTTTTATGTGTATATTATAATATAATCATTTAAATCAACTTTAATGATCGTTTTCATTATTTATAATTTATGAAAAATTAACGATAAAACGTGCAATGCACGAGACTAACCTAAATATATATAAAGTGATGCACTAATATCAATTATATACATGTTAAATCGTCCCCATGAATTTTATAGTGTTTGTGAGGATGTTTTTTTTTTTAACATTGTTTATGACGATGTTAACTATCATATACGTTATCTCCAAAAATTGAAACATACATAACGTATTAATAATTACTTAGAAATTGGGGCAATGGTGACAATATGATGAATTTGTATATTGGTTGGTGGGTATGGTAATGAGGTTTGTTGGATTGACTTCTAATCTAAGCTAAACTCCATGATCTTAATATCATTATTACAACCTTTTGCTTTTTCCACTCTAACCAAATCCCAATTCGTTAAAATTGAACAACCAGCAACACTAGATGTGGGTGCACTTTTGCTCACAGACATTACTTACAAAAAACACAAATATATAATTTAGCTACAACATAGTCATTTTGGTGCGCATTGGATAGCACATATTTTCGCTGTGCATCTATGGCGATGTCCATATCACAGGTCCTTCGGTGGTGTATACTGCTGTTGTTTTATGCTAGATTTGAGGTTGTGTTCTCAGATACCAACCCTGGCGACAGTAAGCGCCTTTCATTCGTTATTCATATAACGAATTGGTTTGGAACAAAAACACGTCAACTAAGATTATTTGGTTAAAATGAGCAGATATGCATATTGGAAGTTGCACTTAGTGTATTTCCAATGCATACCTCGTAAATTGTTTGGTTAAACATTGTATAGTACTCTATCAATTTTAATGTTCGATGACCTATTATATTAATTAACATGTAAAACTGTGTTTACAGCGGAGGCACTGCGAGCATTGAAAGATCAATGGCAAAATACACCACCGAGCTGGAGAAGGACAAACGATCCATGTTCATGGGAAGGTGTCACTTGCAGCAACTCAAGAATCATCTCATTGTCGGTCGACTTTGTTATTCAAAAAAATTTAACATTTGGCAACTGTGCTAAACAACACCCAAGTATGGGTATATACATCGTTCTATCTTTGAGTTAACTGCTTGTGTAACTCTTATGTAGGGGATTGTCTAGCATGGGTCTGGTAGGTCAGCTCGTAGGTGACATTGGCGGCCTAACTTCATTAACGTCCTTGTAAGGAACATTACACCTAGAGTCACTCTTGTAGGTAAACATCGATAAACATACTTTGAATTGTTTTTCAGGGACTTGTCGTTTAATGGAGGTCTTACTGGTTCAATCTCTCCACGAATAGGAGACCTAAAAAGCCTCAACATATTGTGAGTTCCCCAAAAAGCTGTCTCTTCTTGTTATTGTTCATGCATATTACTCTATATTAGTGATCGATGCTTATAAATCTTGTTGTACCCAAGAATTTTAGCAGGCTGTAGCTTCACCGGTAGCATTCCACATGAGCTTGGAAATCTTCAAGAGCTAGCATTTTTGTATGAATCTCTTCAACTCTAAGCTTATACGCAGTGGTGACAATGACAAACGATTATATTATTAACTGGCTCGATTTGGATTGTATGTGTTTTATCAGAAAAGATGTCAATCGGGTCCAAAGTTTTTTTTTTTAAATGTCCAGAAAAATGTAATTGGACCATACCCTCCTTTATTTGACTAGTATTTGAAGTCAAGAGGACATGTTTCAACCTGAACCCAAAGTTACCAATTACACAACCCAACATTATCCCTGTTAGTAAGAGAATTAGTATCCTACGAGTGATTTCAATGAACTTAAATGAAAACAGGGCTCTGAACACGAACAACTTAACCGGTGGAATCCCTTCTTCATTGGGATATCTTTCAAAACTTTACTGGCTGGACCTCGCAGATAATCATCTCACAGGACCCATTCCTGTATCAACTAACACCAAACCAGGCCTGGATCAGCTAAAACATGCTAAGCATTTGTGAGTACACTTCATTTTCTTTAAATTTTGCCAATCAAGGCCCTCTCAAATGAAATGAACCCATTTCATATCCAACACCTTTTAACTGGCAGCCATTTCAATAAGAACAAGCTTTCAGGGGGGATCCCTGAGCAACTTTTCAGCGAAGACATGGTGCTGATACACGTGTAAGTTAAAATTGATCCCTGCAAAATATTCTCAAACTTGATTATTGATGTCCTAAACCATCAACCAAGGTGGCCTAGTGATCAGAAGACATGATGTCCTCATAAGATGTCTAAGGTTCGAATCACTAGGTACATCTTTGGGGTGGCGGGGAAGAGGATTGGAAATGACCGCGCAAGGTCACGTGTATCTGGGTCAAAAGACTCGCCCTCCAGGGTAACCTGAATAGGGCGAAAAAACCCAATTGTTTACCTATTTATTTATTCATGTTATAAGTTTTTATTTCCTTCAACAATAGATTGTTCGATGGGAACCAATTAAGTGGAACAATCCCATCCACAATAGGATATGTCCAGACACTAGAGGTCCTGTAAGTATTTCAACTACCTTTCTTTCATTACAGTTCTACAAAACACTTATAGACAATAACTATCATGGAACGGATTGTTCATGTGCAACAGTCGGCTTGATAGAAATGCATTGACAGGTGAGGTGCCACTGAACTTTAACAACCTTACTAGCCTAACTGAATTGTGAGTACATCTTCTCTATCAATACAAACGTATAGAAAATGTTGACTTTTGACTTTTGACTTGGGCATTATGCACATGTATATAGGAATTTAGCTCACAACAATCTATATGGAACCTTACCTGATTTAAATGGGATGAATACCCTCAGTTACGTGTAAGTTGAATGGTGATTAACTTGAAGTAGCACACGATGTACATTTCCCTTTAACTCTTATGTTTTATTGATATCGTTCTAAGATATCGTTGTTCTTGTTCAGGGACTTGAGCAACAACTCCTTTCATGAGTCTGAGCCTCCGGTTTGGTTTTCAACCTTACCATCATTAAGCACTCTGTGAGCTCCTAATACCTACAGTATAGTTGGAAACTTTCTTCCATAAATTCTGATCTTATATTTGACTATGGCTATTCTGCTAAGGGTTATGGAGTTTGGTTCACTTAAAGGGAAGCTGCCACAAGAACTTTTCAGCTTATCAGGAATCCAACAAGTGTAAGATTCTAACATTGACCACAAGAACTTCAACGTTGAACTTATTAATTTCATGATCCAACTTCAATATTCAAAGTAGGGTTTTGACCACATACGTCAAAGAGTACCTATTTTTATGGTTGGTTGATGGAAATAACTGAACAGAAAACTGAGGAACAATGAGCTTAATGATACATTGAGTATGGGGAGCAGTATCAGTGAGCAGCTACAACTGGTAGATTTGCAACGCAATGACATTGAAGCAGTGACACTAAGTGCCGAATACAAAAACACATTAGAGTGAGCATTTTAAATTTCTTTTATAATCTAAAATACACCCTTATGTATGTATAGAAAGGGTTGTTTAAGAACGCATATTTTGAGAAGGTCATACGAGTTGGCCAGTTCAACGTTCTATAACCAGGTTAAAACGTCTAAGGTCGCTTAATTAGCGAAAGCTGAACTTGAAAATAATATTGTTGACAACTCAGCCAACCCAACCTGCTTATATTGTAGACTAGAACCCATTCTTTCTCATTATGCAGCATGCACATTTTATCACCTCTAAGAAGATAGCATGTATTTTCAGGCTATCTGGAAACCCAGTCTGCAATACAGCTCTTGCACACACTAACTATTGTCGAGTTCAACAACAAACCTCAAAGGCATATTCTACAAGCTTAGCTAACTGTGGGAGCAAATCCTGTCCTTCGGATCAGAAACTTAGCCCTCAGACTTGTGACTGTGCTTACCCGTATGAAGGCATATTGTACTTTAGAGGACCCTCGTTTAGGGAGTTATCAAACGCTAATGTATGGCATTCTCTAGAAATGAGCCTTTGGGTTAAACTAGGCCTGACCCCCGGCTCAGTTTCACTGCAAAATCCATTCTTCAACACTGATGATTACCTTCAGGTTTACTTGCAACTGTTTCCATCAAAGGCTAAGTATTTTGACCGATTAGAGATTCAAAAGATGGGGTTTTACTTGAGTAATCAAACCTACAAGCCTCCAGCTGGATTTGGACCATATTTTTTTATAGCGACTCCTTATATATTCTCAGGTATGTTTATATAATGATTATATGTGGATAAATGGACAGATTCCGTTACATATCATATTGGGTAACTTTTTGTGGTGTCAAAACGGGTTTTACCATGGCAGATTGGCCTCAAACACTTTTTTATCCAAAAATTATTACTACTTTCAAACAGCTGTGCATGAAGTATAATTACAAAAGCTCTATTATTTCAAGAAAACAGTTTTTTGTATACAATAATTTTGAAAACTTATGAAATTTTTAGGAGGCCATCGAGATGCTTTCGTTGGTGTTGGTGGCATTGTCGGCATCACTACCAGTTGTACCATAATGGTCATCATACTTATTGGGCTCTTTCTATATGCTGTTCGTCAAAAGAAGCGTGCTGAAAAAGCAATTGGTTTGAGTAGACCTTTCGGTAATTTTTTGCCAGGGTTCTCTTTCGTGTACTATGTGCATCAGGTTTTCTCTGCATTTCATTGATGTGATACAATTGAATCGTTTTGGATGTTCCACAGCATCTTGGGCTTCAAGTGGTAAAGATGGTGGAGGTGCACCACAACTAAAGGGAGCTAGATTTTTTTCTTACAATGAACTCAAGAAGAGCACAAGTAACTTCTCTGATGCCAATCAGATAGGATATGGTGGTTATGGCAAGGTATCAAAAAGATCTTCTTTGACTCATTTATGAAATCATCTGCTGTTGGCATATCATCTCTTGGTATATACCTTCTTCTTTTCCCAGTAGCTGGTGCAGAAGACAAGAGGGACCTAAGCGCAGCATCTCATTACTCTATTTTCATCTCCAAGAACTCCTACTCGAAGAAATCCATATCGTCCATCCGAATTGTCTCCATTACAGCCAACTTCTATGTCTCTTTCCCTATCGAAAAACTAGCCCGACTCTCCGTCTTATTGAGGTTGTTGACTGAGGTGTCAAAATGGGCAAGTTGTGTAACGGGTCAAAACAGGGGTTAGACTAATAGTTTGGTACTGCTGGAAATCAGTAGGATTAGGTTGACCCAATAAAATTTGTGTCCAATTTTTTATTTTTTTTTTCCAACGAATAAATACAGTGTCGTATATGACTGTAATGGGGTGCTTTATATAATATAAACCTGTCTTCCCGTTAGATTCTTTGGAAACATTTCCACATAAGCCAAGTGTTTTAGTTTACCTGTATAATTGGTTAGAGTGAAACATAACATTCGTTAGAGATGAAACATAACCTGAACAGACCCATGTGTACGTAAAAGGATGTAATTTTTCATTTCTATTCTGGACTGATTTTACTTGAGAACATCATCAATGGATTTCAGCTAATTGACACAGGTCTATAGAGGAACGGTAGCTGGGGGGCAAGTAGTTGCCATCAAAAGAGCTCAAAAAGCATCCATACAAGGTGGACTAGAATTCAAGACGGAGATTGAGTTGCTTTCAAGGGTTCATCACAAGAACCTTGTGGGTCTAATCGGATTTTGTTTTGAAGAAGGTGAACAGATGCTCGTTTATGAGTTTATGCCAAACGGAACCCTCAGAGAGAGCCTGTCAGGTGAATATTAACTTGCATTTTCCCTTTCTAAAAACTGTCATATGTGATCCTGTCATAAAAGAAGCTTAAGTCCTCTTAATTTGTAGGAAAATCGGGAATTCATCTTGATTGGAAACGGAGACTTCGCATTGCTCTAGGTTCAGCAAGAGGACTCACTTATCTACATGAGCTGGCAAATCCTCCTATCATTCATCGAGATATCAAGTCCACCAATATCCTTTTAGATGAAAATCTAACGGCAAAAGTTGCAGACTTCGGACTATCTAAGCTCATTTCTGATACCGAAGGACATGTATCGACTCAAGTTAAGGGTACAATGGTGAGTCTCCTAGTGCAAAAATATAAAACTATCTAACACCCATTGACTTATGAATGGGATGATGTGTAATATATTTATCCTATAAAGGTTCAAACAGCAACATAAAAAACTAAAAATAAGTTAAATCTTGGGAATAAATCTTCAAAGCATAAACCTCTTAAATCACTGTATTTAAATCTTGGGCAGCCTTGCACTTCCAAGAAATCAAATTACAAGTTAATATAATACTCGTATTATATAAAAAAGGATTTTTGTAATCATATACTTATATTAATCTCTAAGCTAAGTTCAAAAATTCTAAATTCCGGACAAAAGGAGTTTGGGTCAACATGGTCTGACCCGTTACCCAAGACGCCTGACCTGCCAGCTCTATACAGTTCCACTACACTCCAGCTTTGTACAATTACATAAACAACAGTTCTTGTCTTGTGACTTCAAAAGACTTCTTAGTCGATGCTCTAAATTTATTGATGCTTCACAGGGCTACCTAGATCCGGAGTACTACATGACACAACAACTAACTGATAAGAGTGATGTATACAGTTTTGGTGTGGTAATGCTTGAACTAGTAACTGCTAGACCACCTATCTCAAAAGGGAAGTACATTGTCCGAGAGGTAAGACTAGCACTGGATAAAACCGATGAAGATGAATATGGATTGAGAAAGCTACTGGATTCAAGCATCAGAAATATGACACATTTGACGGGTTTTAGGAGATTTATACAACTAGCAATGCAATGTGTTGAAGATTCTGCTGCAGACCGTCCAACTATGAGTGACGTTGTGAAAGCACTTGAGACCATTTTGATTAGTGATGGACTCCACACAGACTCTACATCTGCATCCTCATCTGCTACTGAGTTCGGGTCTGTAAAAAGTGCATCTAGACACCCTTACAGTGAAGCTACACTGAAAAGGAATAACAGTGATGCTTTTGAGTATAGCGGTGGATACAATATTTCGGCCAAAGTGGAACCTAAGTGATGAATTTCCAGAAAATCTTTAGGCTATTATTGTTTAGGATTGGATATTAGTGGATACATGGTCATTCTATATATATCATACGATACAATGTAACATTGGTATAATATGTCGCAATTCTATGTACTGCAAGTTATAACACGTTTTCATGACAGACCTTTAAAGTTAACAAAACAAAGCATAAAAATGTTAGGTATTAAACAAGATTGATGCAAGAACAATAAAAGAAAAAAGCTGTAAGACGAACAATAACCGAACAAAGTCGGCTTTCCACAATAGGCTGGATTTGAGCTCCAGTGACTCACCGACTTCCACATAATGAAAGTAATAATCCATAGATTGAAACTAATGGCAAGCAAGCCTTATTTAACCAAGACATCCTAACTTAACTTGGTAACCAAATAACGACATGTAATTAATAAAATAAAAGGTTGAATTTTTTTCCGAACGTTCAGTCGGTATGTGACATCAAAGAAACCTCACCGTATAAAGGTGAAGCCTTGCACGTACCCTAGTCAACGAGATGTTGACCATGAGTCGTTACAAGTATTCAGAGGAAAAACCCCAAAACTTGTCATCCTTAAGGATCGAACTCAAAACTTTGGGTAAAACCTGAAATGATTCCAGTTGGACTAGTAATAAAAGGTTGAATTACATGATGATTAATAACTTTTCCTCATGTACATGATTGTCCGTTAAACTGAATTATTGGTATATATCACCCATGTACATTTTAATTTTCTACAAAGTTAAACATTTTTGACTTGGTGAAATAACATGTTAAACTCTTTATATTTTTTATATAAAAGAAAAAATTATATCAAATATTCATCATTTTCTCTTAACTATTTCTCTCTCATCTTAAACTTCATTCTCTCTCATATTTATTATTATCAGTTTTTTTTTTTCAAATATTTAATATAAACTAGACATTTATTTTCATGGAAAGTGACAAAGTGGATGTACCAAATTAGGTTTATTTTACGAACCGGATGATGATATTTATTATTAGTTTGTATTATGAATAGTGAAACTCAATCGCATGTAAACTCAATCGCATGTAAACCGATTAATTTAAAGGTTAAGTACACCGAAATATAATTAACTATGACCAAAAAGTTATTATGTGAATTAATTTACAAAACCTCTATTGTATGTAAGGAACCCTACTAAATGTTTATTGTATAATGAAACCGGGTAAAAACTTACGTGGCCGGTTATGTGGATGAAAATGTAATAAACTATGCCCAAAAAGTTATCGTGTCCATGAACTTACAAAACCTCTACTATATGTAAGGAACTCTGCTAAATGTTTATTGTATCATGAGATCGGGTAAAAGCTTATGTGGGCCCAGCTATCTTAACACGTTGGATGCCTTTGACTATAAAACCCTTCCCACCCTAGAATTGTGTCTTCCTCTTGTTGTATCAAGATTTTTACAATTTTCATTTTTTTCTTTTTTTCATCTCCCACATATATAGATAATTTAAATAAAATCAAAGAGAAAAAGAAAAAGCAAAAGACAGTACTAGTGGACGACCTACATCTCCCACAAATAGAAAACCCTTACAGACGTTAATAACATGTTTCTAGCATCGTTCTTCCGGCCAAGATGGTTTTTCCGGCGGCGGGGTGTAAAAGGAATTACTTGTTTGTGGGTTTCATGATGAAATACAGAAAAAGGAATATGTGCGGTGGTTTGACATCGTTTTTCATCGGTGGTTGTGCTTGTTTTTCATTTATTTGACATCACCATCATCAAGATATAGAGATCCGATGTTTTTTTCCAATTTTTATGGTTCAAAATTCTGATGAATGTGTGTAGTTAGATAGTTCGATAGTTAGGTTGCCGGTGTTTGCCCACCCTTTTCTATATATGTTTCACATCATTATAATTTTGTTATAAATGTAAGGGTTAAGTGCACGAAAATGTAATAAACTATGCACAAAAAGTTATTGTGTTCATGAACTTACAAAACCTCTATTGTATGTAAGAAACTCGAAAAAAAAAACATTAAAGAATTCACAAGTGTAACCGGCTATATTAAGTTCATACACACAATAACTTTTTGGTTATAGTTTATTACATTTTCATGCATTTAACTCTTAATTTAAAAGGAAAATTATCTAAATGATCTAAATTTATGATATATATATATTTGAATATACACTCTAAAATTAGACCATCTAGGTAAATTTCCCTAATTTAAACACTATACCTCAAGTAAACTCCACTTGTATATCTTATAATTTACAACCTCATGGATATCTATAAGAAATAATTTCAGTTACATACACTTACTTTTACTACAGGATCGAACTAAATTAATATCAACACATCACAAGAAGAGCCAATTTTTTCAGTGATTCGGTCTTGTTGCAGGTAATAAACTCCGCTTCTTTTACATTTGAATCGATAAAATCTCTTCACTTTCTATTTCGATTACTTTTTGCCATTAAAAGGATTGTTGCCGATCTTAATATAAATAAATTATGATGTGGTATTTACATAAGGGAAAAATGAATGTGTGAGACAACACCATCCAACTTGGGGGTGATTTCCCTCACATCAAAATTTTTTAATATATTTTTATGCTATATTAACTTATGTGCAAAATAGATTAAAAAATTGTTGATGTGAGAGGAATCACACCTAAATGTTGTCTCATGCCTTTACTTTCCCCGACATGTAATAAAGAGTCAATGAGAAGTCCCTCACCGATGGTTTAACCCACGAGTGTAAAATACAACAAGTCAAGTATGCACTAGATAAGGACTAGTATTTACGTAAATATAAA
>JANDBE010000051.1:20173388-20187000 GCA_024320915.1 Erigeron philadelphicus
TTAGTGCGGGATCCTTTCGTTGTGCGATTAACACACATCATACGCGTCTGAGGTAAAATTCACTTGTCAAAAAAAAATAAATAATTTTTTTTCTAAATTTTATCGCAAATAATTTTATTTGTGTTATATGTTAACCGATGAAAATTATATCACTGAAAAATACATTTAAAACTCTATCAATTCATATATGTTTATATCAAGTGATATATAACACAAACAAAAATATTTTCGGTCAAAATTGAAAGAAAAAAACTAAAAAATTTAACTAGGACAATTAATATAAGATGGAGAGTAGTTTTTCCCAATTTCATCATTAACCTTACCCAAACAACCCAAGATATTCGATTTAAATGTGTCGACCAGCTTCCAAACGGAGGGAGACGTTGAGCATGTTGGCATCAAACGCAACCTAGTAGTGATGCTCGCGACGCCGAACCCTACGTCAGCCAACGTCAAACACTCCATATTTATATCATATGATTTTAATCCAAAGCAAGTAGTTAGGGTTCTTGTCAATGCGACAGTGATGTAATGGTAACAATGATAACTGGATGTGGTGATGCCGTGATGGTAACAACGACGATACATGTAGTGGTACGTGTAGTGGTTTTCTTTTAAACAGAACGTATAGTGGTTTAGTACTTTAGTGTGATAAATTGTGGCTAAATCCTTAGCTCATTTGTTGTGTTTAGGCAGCCTCTTGGCTTTATGGAAAGGGGCAAAAAAGACATACTCCCTCGGTCTTGTTTTTAATTTTTCTATTTTGACCGATCAAATATTAATTCTTTTAAACTCAACTATAAATATTTTTTTTGTTATATATTAATTGATGAAATTATATCACTGAAAAATACATTTAAAACTCTATCAATTCATATATGTTATATCAAGTATTATATAACACAAACAAAAATATTTTCGGTCAAAACTAAAAAAATCAAACTATGACAATTAATATAAGACGAAAAGAGTAATCTTTTTAAAACCGGCCAAAATCCAACCAATTCGAGTGTTAGTAGATCCAATTACAATCTTAGATCATCATCATCATCATCATCAATTGTAGTCGCTGATTCGTTTCAATCAGACCCAATTGAATCGGATTCTCCATTGAAATCAGTTCATTCTTAGGGTTTTCATGAACCGCCGCCGGCTGCCACCGTTCAACCACCATTGACCGCCGCTCAGGGCCACCAGGGGGTGGCCATGGCAGCAATTGATGTTGGATATGGGGTTTCTTTGCCGGCCGCTGCTCAAAATCGCGATCAAGGGGAGGGGGTGTCGAATAGAAACCCTAATAATTCTCAAAACCCTAATCGCCCTATTTTTGTCTTCCCACTGCGCACTGCCACCACACCTAGTGTTCAACCTCCGGTCAGCCACCAGGAGGCTCCTGGTGGTTTGACTTTTGGGTCTCACGTAGCTGCTGCCTCGGGTCGTGATGTTTCATCAGAAAACCCTAATTTGGTTAATGAAAACCCTACTTCTTTTTCATTTCAAAACCCGATGCCACCACCACCCCCTCCTTTGCATGGTGCTTCTGATCAACCACCGATTGGGGGGGGGGCTGCCAACACTATTCCCACTGTTGGGTCGCATCATGGGTCGGACTTGGATTCAAATCAGAATAATACATTATTGCCTTGTGAAGCCAATTGATGAACTATTCTCCATCATGAGGGATGGTATGGAATGGATTAATAATAGTGACAAGCTTCTCTCGACAGATGAAGTGGCTAAATTAAATAGGTTGTTAGTTGAACAATTGGCTAAGAACCCTAATCTTGATTCGCCTACTCATGTGGTTAATCTTGATCGAATGAGCTCCTTTTTGCAAGATCATCTCCAAAAAACGACTAATGTTGGCTCAAGAAATAGTGGAGCGACTCTTGCTAAAGGTACCTCTCTTGTGGATCAAATTGATGTTACGTTTAATGTTGGTTTACAGAAAGTGAACACTAATGATAATGTCATTGTTGAGGGTTTTCTGGATAAAATATCACATGTTGCTGAAATGCATGGTGATACTCATACTACTAGTGGCATTCACGTTGCATCTACTGGTCCTACCGAGCTCTTGGATGACAATGATAATGTTATTGTGGGTGGTGAGATTGATAAAAATGTTGTGGAAGCTAATAAGGAGCCCATCATTACGGAGTCACATTTTGCTACTTCTATTCCTAAAGATGATCAAACACCTAACACTTTTGCCAACCTTTCAAAAGAGGCGGCAAATATTCGTAGGGCAGGTAAGCTTTGCTTCATTCCTCCTGTTTACACTGAGATTGGTACTCGGCATGTTGTCATTCCTGATGACCTTATTGTGAAACAAAGTGAGCAGTGGGCATTGACTTTGGTTGACAGTTTTATTGTTAAGAGACCTGCTTTTCCATTTGTTCGTTTTCATGCATTTCGACTGTGGAAAAAGTATGGTCTTATTGATGTGGTGTTAAACAACCAAGGTAGGTTTTATTTTAAGTTTGATAATGTTGAGGGCTTGGAGTTTGTGATAGCTAATCGTCCTTGGTTGTTTAATGACATTCCTATTTTGTTGAAGAAATGGGTAGTAGGTGATATTGGCCAAATTATACGGATTTAACATATTGATTTGTTGGCGAATATCATTCGCTTGGTTGCATTTTTAGTCAAATTTGTATGTTTTAGTTCTCTATTATTGCACAAGTATTTTGTATGTTATAGATGACTTGGTTGATTATGGAGCTTAAATGGAGTTAGAACATGGCAAAAATGAGCGTAAAGTGATGATAAAGTGAAGTGTAAATCTAAGCATATTCAAGGCAAAGTGAAGCCACAATACAATGATAAATGAGTATATACAAATGAGTTAGTTGTTGTCGACTTCAATTATTATTAGTTTTGGCTGACAACTTTGACCCAACACTTAAAAGCCCAGCTCTCATTTTCTATATATTATGAAGTGAAATTTTCACAACAAGCCACGACAGCAGCTCAGCCATATAATTTCACTTCCTTATTTTGCTTTTTGGCGTCTAGTTGTAATTAAAAAGGAAGCACAAGAGACGGAATTCCTCCTTGTATTTTGTTTCTGGGCCGTGTGAACAAGAAAAAAAAGAAAAGAGCCCATCTTCTTGTTTTACTTAGGCGGTGATATAGTAATATTCTGAAATATAATTGTTAGGGTCATGAATGATAATAGTGTAAGTACAAGGTCAATTGTGTAACATTTTGAATATTGTTGAGGAGCCGTTACTTAGTTGACTTGACTGGTCAATGAGGCGATTATTATTGTTTTGGGTATAAATACCCGATTTGGTTGATATTAATAAATCATTCACAAATTACAACAAATATCTTCTTCTCCAACTAAATTCTCTCTATCAAATTGGTATCAGAGCTCCGATCACCGGAGATCCGCCGCCGCCGTTGTAACTCTGATTGATATTCTGATTCAGCTCCGATTGTCATTGATTCTCTTCTCTTAAAATCATGGCGCCAGAAACTAGAACTCAGGATTTCGAAAGGTTTCAGAAGGAATTCGCTCTGCTTCTATAATGGAATCGATGATCAGTATGAGAGCCGCCATGGACGATATGGCTAAACGCCTTGATGAACTGCAAAATCACCAAACCCTATTATCCGTAACGACGGTGAACCGGCGAGTAGCAATAAGCTTACTAAGCTTGATTTTCCTCGATTCAATGGTGATGAAGTTGATCAGTGGTTGTATATATGCGATCATTTCTTCAAAATTGATGATACGATTGAATCAAGGAAGGTGAGATACACCGCCATTCATATGGACGGCAGAGCGTTGCAGTGGCACCTCGCCTACATGAATTCAAGCCAGAAGGTTATGGAAGACATAAGGTGGGAGGATTATGCCAGATCAATTACTGCTAGGTTTTCTACTACTTTAATGGAAGATGTTATGGGTGCTCTAAAGGCCTTGACTCAAACTGATGAATTAGATGCCTATTGTGATGATTTTGATTCATTACTCACAAAGGTTAGTCTCCCTGAGGAATACACTATCAGTATTTTCATAAAAGGATTGAAACCTGAAATTAAATGTCCTATTCGAATGTTTAAGCCTAAAACTCTCAAGGATGCTCATACTTTGGCAAAACTGCAAAATGTTAGCAATAAATCTAATATTGGGCCTTTTTCATATGCAAGTAGTTCTGGATTTAAAGGAGGTGGAATGAGAAGTAATAATCAGTTGACAAATGCTGCTAAATTGCCATTATTAGCTGCTTCTGTGAATTCTACCCCTCCTGCAGCTTTAGTACCTACTAGAGTGACAAATAGGTTGTTGGATGATAAGAGGGCCAAGGGAGAGTGTTTTTATTGTAATGAAAAGTTTGTTCCAGGCCATAATAGAGTTTGTAAGGGTAAGAAACAGTTATTTGTGGTAGAAGTGGAAGATTATAATGATGATATATTGAATGGAGGAAATGGTGAGGAATTGGTCAATATGAATGAGCAGTTAGTGGTGCAGAGTGAACCACATCAGTTGGTAGTTCAGGGAGAACCAAATATTTCACTAAATGCTATTATGGGAATTCCATCATATTCTATAATGCAAATAGTCGGTTCTGTAGGCACTAGGAGGCTACACATTTTGGTGGACAGTGGTTCAACTCATATTTTCATGAACACTCCCTTAGCCGACAAATTAAGATGCCCTGTTTTGGAGATTCCTAGTGTTAAGGTTAATATAGCAAATGGTCATACCATGGCTTCAATAGGGTTATGCAGTCCTTTCACTTGGATGATGCAAGGAAATTGGTATACCACTGATCTATTGCTAATTGACCTTCCCAGTTATGATATAATTTTGGGAGTACAATGGTTGTCCACTTTAAATGACATCATTTGGAGTTTTAAACTGTTAACCATGAAATTTACCATTGGTACTCAGAATTTTGAGTTAAAAAGAGTACAACATAATGGAGTTAGTTTGTGTTCCATGGAAAGAGTGACTAATTGGTTACATGAGAAGGATAAGGTTGTGCAGGCTGAATTATATACCTTGCAGAATTCAAAGTCTGATCATAGAATGTATCAACCATTATTAACACAATGGTTGGATGAAGGTAAGGAGGAATTGGATATTCTTTTGGCCAGTTATAGTGATATTTTTGAGGTTCCTAAAGATTTACCCCCAAAAAGAGATTGTGATCACAAAATTAGATTGAAAGAGGGTACTGTGGATATCAATAGCAGACCATATAGGTACCCCAAAGCTCGGAAAGATATTATAGAGGGTATGACTCAAGAATTGTTAGATTCTGGTGTGATAAGGCATAGTAATAGTCCTTTTGCTGCTCCTGTAGTGTTAGTCAAAAAGAAAGATGGATCATGGAGGATGTGTGTGGACTATAGGAGGTTAAATGAAGCTACAATCAAGGATGTGTACCCCATACCACTCATTGAAGAGTTGTTAGATGAACTGCAAGGGGCAACTGTATTTTCAAAGCTTAATTTGACGTCTGGATACCATCAGGTTAGGATGTATGAACTTGACATCTATAAAACTGCCTTTAAGACTCATGAAGGACATTTTGAATTTCTAGTTCTTCCCTTTGGTCTTACAAATGCTCCAGCCACTTTCCAAGCCATGATGAATTCCACATTTAAACCATTTATAAGGAAATGCACATTAGTCTTTTTTGATAATATATTGGTGTATAGTGGTGACTGGAATCAACATATTAAGGATTTGTAAAGTGTTTTGGAATTAATGAGGACTAATAATCTTAAGGCCAAGAAGTCTAAATGTGCATTTGGGGCCAAAAAGGTAGAATATGTGGACCATGTGATAAGCAAAGAGGGTGTGGCCACTAACCCAAACAAAATTAAGGTCATAGTGGAATGGCCAAAACCTGTTACATTGAAACAATTTAAGGGGATTCCTAGGCTTGGCTGGATATTATAGGAGATTTATAAGGAATTTTGGCATAATTGCAAAGCCTCTCACTGAACTATTCAAAAAAGATAATTTCCATTGGAATGATGAGGCTCAAAATGCATTTGAAGCACTGAAGGTTGCTTTAACTTCTCCACCAGTTTTAGGCCTACCAAATTTTGAGAAGACTTTTATATTAGAAACTGATGCTTCTGGTAAAGGAATGGGGGTAGTGTTGATGCAAGAAAATCATCCATTGGCTTATATTAGTAAGGCTTTAAGTACCAGACAGCAGAATTGGTCATTTTATGAGAAGGAATTATTGGCTATAATAATGGCTGTGAAGCATTGGCATCATTACTTGGCTGCAAGACACTTTGTAATACAAACTGATCATCAGAATCTTAAACATTTGTTGGACCAAAAGATTGTAACTCCTTTACAGCAGAAATGGTTATCTTAATTGATGGGTTATGATTTTGAGATTGTATACAAGAAGGGGAGTGATAACTTGGTTGCAGATGGACTATCAAGAGTGCAAGGCTTGGCTCTTTTTAATATGGGCATCACTTCTATTGATTCTTTATTATTGGATAAATTTAAGGAGTCTTGGCAAAAGGATAAGGATATTGTGGAAACTATTAAGAAGTTAGAAAATGGCCAACAAGTGCCTAACAGAACTTTGACACAAGGACTGCTTAAAAGGAAGAATAAATTGGTGATTTGTAGAGATGTGGAATTAAGGAAAACTACTTTATCTCTATTTCATTCATCTCCTGTGGGTGGTCATTCAGGTTTGGCACCAACAATGGCAAAAATTTAGGGTTTATTTTATTGGAAGGGATGTTACAAGGATGTAAAAAGATTTGTGAAGGAGTGTACCACTTGTCAAAGAGCAAAATATGAGACAGTGGCTTCACCTGGATTATTGCAACCCCTGCCAACTCCTAAAACTATTTTCAGTGACATATCAATGGACTTGATCTCTGGTCTACCTAAAGTGAGAGGGAAAGACACTTTTTTTTGTAGTGGTGGACTGGCTTACTAAATTTGGTCACTTTATGCTATTGAGTCACCCTTACACTGCTACAACTGTGGCCAAGACATTCATGGACAATGTGTTTAAACTACATGGTTGCCCTACCACTATTGTTTCTGACAGAGACCCTATTTTCTTTAGCAATTTTTGGAAAGAGTTCATGAGGCTTCAAGGTATCTAGTTGGCTATGTCATCAGCAAATCATCCTCAATCTGATGGCCAGACTGAAGCACTTAATCGTTGCTTGGAAGCCTATCTCAGAAGCATGTGTATGGATGCTCCCTTGGAATGGGTCAATTAGGTGCCAGTGGCCCAATGGTGGTATAACACATCATGGCACTCTACTATCAAAATGTCTCCACATGAAGTTCTTTTTGGAGTAAAACCTAATTTGCTTATTCCTTTCATTCCTGGAGATACTGATGTGATAGCTGTGGAGGAAATGCACAGGGATAGAGAGAATATGATCCAGAAACTTAAACAGAATTTGGCCACGACAAAGAATAGGATGAAACAAATGGCAGATAAGGGAAGAATTGATAGAGAATTTGCAGTGGGTGATTGGGTGTATGTTAAACTCCATTCTTTTACTCAACAATCTCTAAAGGCACATCATAACAAAAAATTGTCTCCCAAATACTTTGGGCCTTATCTGATTCTGCAAAAAATTGGGAAGGTTGCTTATAGGTTGGATTTGCCCACTGAAGCCCAAATCCACTCCACCTTTCATGTTTCTCTTCTCAAGAAAGCTCATGGTCTTCTGACATTGACAACTCCTTTACCAACTCATCCCAGATTTCTACTTCAACCAAGATCAGTGATTGACAGGCAGGTGGTGAAAAGAAATGGCAAAATGACAGTCAAAATTCTGGTGCATTGGGATAGTCTTCCAGTTTCTGAAGCTTCTTGGGAGTTTTTGGAAGAGATGCAGATTCGTTTTCCCACCTTTCATTTTTGAGGGCAAAAATGTTTAGATGGGGAGGGTATTGATATAGTAATATTCTGAAATATAATTGTTAGGGTCATGAATGATAATAGTGTAAGTACAGGGTCAATTGTGTAACATTTTGAATATTGTTGAGGAGCCGTTACTCAGTTGACTTGACTGGTCAGTTGACTTGACTATTCAATGAAGCGGTTATTATTGTTTTGGGTATAAATACCTGATTTGGTTGATATTAATAAATCATTCACAAATTACAACAAATATCTTCTTCTCCAACTGAATTCTCTCTATCATAGTTCCACCAGATTTTGTGCCTCAATCGGCTAATTATTTTAACTTCCGCAGTATACTCCTTGAACCCTTGTTCATAAGTATTGGACACCCTTTTTACCGTGACATAGGTATACACAACTTTTAAAAAGCCTTTATAAACCCCTATAAAAGCCAGCAGTAGCCTGAACAATTTCGTTGTAGGAGAATCTTGTTTGTCTAGTGCCATGTTCGAAATCTTTCTTCCTATCCGCAACATATCCCATTTCATGTATTCTGTCTTTATTCCTCCTCCATAACCAAAATGACACAATGATAGTGTAAAAACGAAAGTACAATAGCCAATCTAACTATTAATCCTACCTTATGACATGCTGCCCTTTTTTTGTCGGGCCAGGGCTTAATGGTGGTGCCTTTTTTTCATCAACCTGTAGATTTGAACTATTAAAACTCCATGATGTTACTATAACTTTCTGTTGACGCCTCCAGGTAAAAATCCAAAAATAACCCATTTGGGCAATTCTTTCCATAGATCAATGATGTAATTAAGGTCGATTACACCATATACATCGTCAGTGACAGAAACACTAAGATTTTTCAACACAGAATCATACATTACGCTAGCTTGATAGTGTGCATTTTTAGTTATATTGATCGACCATTTCTTGTAAATGGAAGACATTAGAGAGTTACTATTGATGCCTACATGATGATCATTTGGAGAAAGCTCTAACGGATCCCACATTCCATTCGTGAAAGTATCAAACTCTAATACAACAAACGAATTTAAATTTGTATAGGTCTTATTATTAACCGGAAGACCCAGGGCTCCACTGATTGTTACTATTGATTTATTCTCAGCAAGGAAGAATTTAAGGCCATTAGCATAAATTCTCTAACATCCCGAACTTTTATTTAATGGTTGACTTGTGTTCGTTAAGTCTATAGGAAATTTTTAATGTTTATATGTGTTTAATGTGCTATATGCATGAGAATCTAATGCCTTAATGATATATATGTTAATGTGTTTAAGATGCAAAAGATGATTAAGATGTCTTTAATGTGTCGGTAAGAATCCCCGTTAAGTTGTTTGAGCCTTATATGTGAAGATGTAAAGTGGAGGGCTTAACTGTTAGCTTTTGAAAGATATGTCTAGGTTTTAGGGGTTAATTATGCTAACCTAATTAACATTGATCAGATCCTAATTCCCTTTTATGCCTATCTAAACCGTCCCCCTCCTCTTCATAACGATATCCTTTGCAAAATCCTTTAAAATGTGTGATTTCGGGTATGTTGATCAAGCCTTTTGCATCCTTACTATAATTGCCAGGCGTTAAAGGTATAATAACATTGATTTTATATATTTTTTTTTCAATCATATTATTCGTTTGATTACTGGTCTAGGTCATTAGGGAATCAATTGATGTCGAAAATGCGTGTTTTGATCGAATCGGTGGCTTAAAATGATTGTTATTGTATTGCAAATCAATTGGATGTTAAGGGTTGTTTTCATGACATCATTAGAGTCTTAAAACTATGAACTTTAAGGGTTAAAGGTCATTCATGGGGTTGGGGTTCGTTTGCAATAAGTTTGGTTGAGTTTGGATGACGAACTAAAAAAAAGGGTTTTGCTGATCTGATGTTTGAGCATCCATTGGATGCGACGTATCCAAGTGTGCCTAGGGTTTGGATGCCAAGCATCAGAACTGATACTACATACCCAACACCTGATTGGTTCATTTCGTCTTGTAACATGTCTAGTGATGTTCAGTGGTGCCCAAATGTAATTGTTTTGATCCTTTCATGTCATTTCAAGTTATTTTAAGTATAGATTAGTTTTTGAGATGACCCGGACCATTTATGAGGCTTAAGTCGAGTTTAATGCCCAATAACATATTTCTCAGCCATTCATCTTCCTTACCAGCAACTGTCAAGGCTAAAAACTCAGCCTCCATGGTGGAATGTGTTATACATGTTTGTTTCTTAGAAGCCCAAGAAACAGCACCACCACCTAGTGTAAAAATCCAACCACTTGTGGATTTATTATCACTACCACTAGATATCCAACTCGCATCCGAGTATCCTTCAAGTACAGCAGGAGAACGATCATAAAACAAAGCTAATTTTCTAGTTCTTTTAAGATAACCAAGAACTCTCCCAATAGCTTTCCAATGATCATGACCAGGATTACTCGTATACCTCGAAAGTTTGCATACAGCAAATGCAATATCAGGTCTAGTACAATGTGTAGCATACATTAAACATCCTATTGCACTTGCATATTCAATTTGGGCAACACTTCTACCACTATTCTCAGTAAGCTTACACGATGTATCGTATGAAGTATTTGCTTCCTTAATATTCAAGTGTTGAAACTTGTTTATTATTTTATCAAAGTAATGGCACTGATTTAAAGCAAAACCCCCACTATGCCATGTAACCTTAATCCCCAATATGATATCAACTTCATTCATATCCTTCATTTTAAAACATGAAGTCAGAAACCTTTTGGTTTCATTAATACCATCCATATTGGTACCAATTATTAATATATCATCAACATAAAGACATAGAATAACACCATATTCTTGTGTAAACTTAGAATAAATACACCTATCTGCAGAATTATGCACAAAGCCATTTGACAAAATAGACTTATCAAATTTATCATGCCACTGTTTAGGTGCTTGTTTAAGCCCATACAAAGATTTCTTTAATTTGCAAACTTTATTTTCATTACCAGGCAACACAAAACCTTCAGGTTGTTTCATGTACACTTCTTCATCTAAATCACCATTCAAGAAAGCAGTTTTAACATCCATTTGATGAATAGGCAAATTATAAATGGAAGCTAAGGCAAAAAGTATTCTAATTGAAGTAATTCTAGCAACAGGTGCATATGTATCAAAATAATCCACTCCTTTTCTCTGACTAAAACCTTGGATAACCAATCTTGCTTTAAATGTTTGAATGGATCCATCCGTATTATATTTAATCCTAAATACCCATTTACAACCAATTGGCTTTGATCCAGGAGGTAAATCAGAAATTTCCCAAGTATTATTCGAAATAAGGGAATCCATTTCATCATTAATAGCCTCCTTCCAAAATGCATAATTCCTAGAGGTAACAGCCTCTCTATAGGTCCTTGGTGAATCATCTACATTTAGAACAATGGGTATTTTATTCAAAATATTATTATCCCTATCACCTTCAACAAGAAAAGTAATAGCTTGCGGATCAATAAAATCAGAATCCAAATGTCTCACTTTCCTAGCCCTTTCACTTCTTCTAGGTGCACTAGAAGATTCAGGTTCATCTCTTTTATCACTAGAGATTAATTCTGAACTAGGAGTATTTTGTGGAATTCGACTTACAAAGTCATCAACATTTGTTGAATCTTGACGAAATTTATTCTCAAAGAATTCAACGTCCCTAGAATCAACAATAGTATTAGATTCAAGATCCAAAATACGATAGGATTTCGAATCTTCCACATAACCCACGAAAATACCTTTTAAAGCTTTAGGTCCAAGTTTAGTCATCTTTGGTAAAGGAACTTTATAGTAAGCCAAACAACCCCAAACTCTAAAATAACTTATATTAGGCTTCCTACCTTTCCAAAGTTCATAAGGAGATGCTTTTAATTTCTTTGCTATGACCCTATTACTAACATGACAAGCAGTAAGCAAAGCTTCACCCCACAAATTCTTAGGCAAGTTTGCATTGACTAACATTGCATTAATCATATCTTGCAACACACCATTCTTCCTTTCAGCAACACCATTCTGTTGAGGTGTATATGGTGCTGTTCTTTGATGAATCAAGCCTTGTGATTCACAAAAGGAAGAAAATTCAGTGGAAAAATATTCACCACCTCTATCACTTCTAAGAATTTGTATTTTCTTGCCTTTTCGATTTTCAACTTCAGCCTTATATATCTTGAATGTTTCAAAAGCTTGATCTTTAGATTTTAGCAAGTATACATAGGTAAATCTAGAACAATCATCAATGAAAGTTATAAAATACCTATTGCCTCCTCTAGTTAGTTGTCCATTTAATTCACATATATCAGAATGCACTAACTCTAGGATTTCTGTTTGCCTATCAATCTTGGGAAAAGGTTTTCGTTTCATTTTCGCTTGAACACATATTTCACATTTATCTTTATGTTCACCACTATAAGATATAATTCCCTGTTTTGACATATCTTTCATGGTTCTATAATTTATGTGTCCTAAACGATTATGCCATAAATTGAAACTAGAACATTCAATATTAAAACTAGAAACGAAATTGCAATCAAGAAAGTAAGCAGAAGTAACAACTTTATTGATATTGAGTTTGAACATGCCATCACAAGCATAGGCTTTTCCAACAAATACATTGTTCTTTGAAAGAACTATGCTATCAGATTCAATCACAACCCTAATCCCACCCTTACAAATCTTAAAACCAGAAACAAGATTCTTCTTAATGCTAGGAACATGAAGAACATCCTTGAGAATCAGTTTCTTTCCAGAAGTGAATTCAAGTTCAACAGTTCCTTTTCCAGCGACTTTAGAAGTATGACTATCACCCATCATCACTTCGTGTCCAGCCTCTGATTCTGCATAAGTTTTAAACAGATCCTTGTTGTTACAAACATGTGTTGTTGCACCAGAATCATACAACCAATCACTTGTTGTAGTCACAACAGCCATATGAACTTCTTGAATCATTCCAATATTCAATTCAGAAACCATGGCTGTGACTTCAGTGATAGCCTCTTGATCCACCATGTTTGCTTGACTAGTACGATCTTGATTCTTCTTGTTTGCATTCTGATTTTTCTTTGGACAATTCTTTTTGATATGCCCTTTCTCTTTGCACTTGTAACAAACAACTTCAGACAAAGGCAGTTTCCCTTTCTTGTTGTTGTTGTTGTTGTTATTTGATTTGTGGGAATCAGAATCTGCCTTCCTTTTCTTGTTTTGTGGTTTTCCTGAATCAACATAATTAACCTTAGAACTTGATGCACCATTCAGATTCTTTTCACGCAAGCGTGTTTCCTCTTCAATCTTCAAATGTTTCTGAATTTGTTCAAGATTGAAGTCTTCTGTTGTGTGCATCAATTTCTTCCTATAGTTGTGCCACGAAGAGGGTAATTTTGCAATTATAGCCCCAACCAACAACTTTTCAGGAATATCAATTTTCAGTTCCTTAAATTTTGACACCAAAACAAGAAATTCATGAACCTGATCAAGGTTAGACTGTAACACCCCGCTAAAGCGGAATATACGGGATGCACAAGTAAGTACGAACACACACAGTACAAGTTCAACACAGCCAATAACATTAAGATAAGAAATTCAAAGTTATTACATCATAAGAATAAATCTGAAATCAAGTACAATGTTATTACAGCTGATAGATAATGAACAAAGACAGAACAAATTGTCTTGTTTTAATGAACTCTGAACTT
>JANDBE010000051.1:20375839-20387943 GCA_024320915.1 Erigeron philadelphicus
TAAAAACACTTTACACTCTAATAGCAAAAAGCTTTAAAAAACGTAAAGTTGAATATATTATCATTCACAAGAGCGTAAAGTTAAATATATTATCATTAATAACATGAGAGATAATGAAAAGATTAATATTTACGAACTTATAAGGGTATGTATTCAACCTACTATTGTACAAAAGATATGTTCTTTATTCATATTTAAGGTTTCAAAAACTTTTTTCCATTAGAAGTCAAAGTTTACTTTTAAAAAAAAAACCTCTTATATATTCTCACATATTTTCTTTTAAAAAAGCTTTTCACAATTAAACATTAAATTATTTTATATTTTTAAAAATAGGCAAATAAGTAAAAATTAATAACAAAATTACAAAAGTTAGGGTTAACAGGCGATTCTTAAGTGGTTCAATTTAAATTGGAAACTGTTAGAGCACTATCACATACCTGAAACTCGAGAGCTGTAGGGAAGTCACCATGATCCAATGCTTGACAGAGCTGAACAAGTTTTTCAGCAACATTTTTCGATATATCAGCACTGTTTAGTTTACCAAACAAAACACCTATTCTCTTTGAGATGTCATCAATCTCACGCTTCGTAGCTAGAGCTCCACGTGAATTCTCCAGCTCCAGCATCTCTGATGTCTCATTGAAGAGTCCAGTCAATGTTGCAATAACTGGTTTTTGCAGGGCTGGAACAGACATACAGATTATTGTATAAACTAAGAGTTCAAATACCGTCCATGTCAAATTGGACACAATATCCAACTTGACTATTCATTTACTTATCTCTAAATAGAAAACAATTGGATAAATGTTAAAGTTTATTTATAAAATAGAAAGAACTATTAGTTAAAAGAAAAACAACCAAATACTACCAGGTACATTTGATACATCAGCTGTCCGTAAAGTTGCTGGAGGGGTTGCAGGAGGCACTGCAGACTCAATAACACTGTTGGGTTGCATTTGATATGATGTCGTTCTTTGCGTTGCTACGTTACTTACGGGAATAAATTTTGTGACAGTAGGTGTGTGAGACAAAACCTGCTGTGACTTCGGCCGAGTAGTAGGAACCACTGGAGATGGGAAAGGGGCAAATAAATTCTCCTCTGGTTGTTCGGATTCATTATTGGAGTTAGCATTCACCTGAGACGGTAAAGATTATGAGACTTTAGCAATAACAATGACTAATATACATGGAGGTGACTTATAAATGTTTTGATTTGGGTTATATGTTATATCTGAAATGAGTAGAATCAAACAGTATACTGTATACGTAGAGGTGGTTCTTTCAACCGATTTACCTATAAATTGTTCGATTTGGGTTACATTTAATGCCAAACAGGTCAAAGAATTACTAGGTGAAATGGGGCTAGTGACTGATAATACTTAAAATTCATCTTCAGTGCATAATTGCATACAGCTTCCTAATGGTTTCATTAAACATTTACTTAATATTATAATATGGAGGGGCAATTTATTTATATTTTTTTTCTGATTACAGTGAATGCATTAACTATCTGTAAAAAGTTGAGAAAAAAAAAATAATATAACATCTAAATACACATCAAGGGGTGGAGAGAAAACTATTTATACATACAGGATTTAGCTGAGAAGCCGAAGTGGCGGGATGCTGGTATCGGGCTGCATTTATCATCACTGGGGATGTATTAGGAATAAAAGGTCTTGCAGCAGGAGCTTGATTAAATGCCGACTAAATCAAATATGAAATTGTAAATAGCATACTCTACAACAAAATTATCACAAATACGGATTCACATGCTGAAGCTACTAATTTTATTGTTAGCTTCAGATATTTACATACCGGTGGACTGGGTGTTGTAGTAGATGGACCAAACACTCTACGCTGTGTCTGTTCATATTGATTATTGTAAGATACTTCAGGTTGTTGATGATTTTGCTGCATAACAAACATAAAGATAATGAAACACAAATGAGAGAGCAAGCAGAATTCAGTGCACTAAACCTTTCCTTATGCTCTTTGGAAGCATAATAAAGTGAAAAGTTATATCCTAGGGACATGCCTCACGTATATAAGACTCCCTATAACAAATACTTGTATCAACTCTACTTACTACTTTTTACAAAACAAATGCTTTAAACATGCTCAAAAGTCACCTCGACATAAAAAAAGTACATAAGATACTAGCAGGTGAAGCAAAGACCCACTCAATTGTGCCATTAGACCCTATTAACAACAGGCCCATTTATTCACGGGATGAGACCCCCTCAAGTTATTTCTAACTTGAGGGATCAAGTTGGAAACATCTTGACCCTTGGATTAAAACAAGGGTCAAGATTACCCTAACATGAGTAGTCATGTTAGGTAACTTGAGGGAATCCCCTCCCTTATTCACTGAAAACAATCTTCAGCAGGCCCTTTAGCTTGATTAAAACACAAGGCCCTCAATTCTCCTAATGTGCCTTTCACACTTACGAAAGGCCGAATACCATCACCTCAAGTAAAGGGATCACTCGAGTAACAAAAGGAATTTCATCCAACGGCCAGGGTCGCCTAGCGCCTAGACACCCCTAGGCACTGCCTTTTCGAAAGAAGGTTAGATGTATTTATTATCACACAAATTAATGCAATTCATTTTATTATTAGCTTCAAAATTCTACTTACACGTTGATTGGGAGCTATAGCAGTTGGAACAAACATGTTACGACGGGGCTGTTCATATTGATTATTGTAGGATGTCTCTGGTGTTTGAAAATTTTCCTGAATAACAGAAAAAATATTGAAAAACATCAATACACGAAAACAAGCAGAACGCCAGAACTTCAGTTAAATGAATATTTCTTATTCTTAATACTCTTTTGCAGCATAATGAAATGCAATGTTTCTATAGAAGATAGCATGCTAAACGAGCTGTATGTACTACCACAAGTATATAATACTGTTTCCCCCGTATTCTCTGGGATTTCTGAAACTAGAAAGTATGGCTGATAAAGCTGGCATAACATAACATAACATGATAATGCGTTTATATACCTGATTATAGTTTCGGTGGGGTTCCACAACAGGATTAGTGTGTTGGTTTGCATCATACACGCCTCGAGTGTGTGTTTGAGAGTAAACAAAGTCTGTAGACACGGATGCATTTTTATCTATAGAAAAATAAGATAGCGACAATTATTTCAGTTTTTATACCAAACCTGATCCAATATTCAAATGAAAGCTAGCATAACATATACCTGGTTCTGATGAGTGGGATATCCAATCTCGTAAGATGACAAGTTCAGGAGATAGATCGTCAGTGCCTATAAGCTTCAAATATTCCATTGCGGTAGATAGAAGTCCCTGACTTGCTAATATTTCAGCATACTTTTCAATAAGTTTGCAAAAAGAAGCACTGAATCTTTTTTGGCCCGTTGCAAAAGCAAGAACCACAGTTTTCTCCGTTAGATCCTTGACACACAGACACAAAAACAAATACAAAAAATTAACAATGCACCAAAGGGATATAATACATATTTATTTGACTTTGGACTCTACTCGGGTACTGTTAGCTCATAACAAAAAAAGATGAGGCAGCACACACCTGAAGAAGATCAACATAGGACTTGCCCTCATGCTCGGTTGAAACCTTCTTTGACCAGATTTCCACAGTTCTATCAGTATTCCCAGAACATATATAGCAAAGAGATGCTGCTAATGTATTTCCAGCAGACATGAGCCTAGAAGCAAGGGTATCACATAGTAAAGACCATTCATCGCCCTGTGCAAACTGCCAATAAAAAACCAAAATACTCCATTAATGATTCATCAAAACAGATAAGCCCAGCCTTTACAGTAATACAGCACTAAGATCAACTTACACAAGAATAACTATGTCAAAACAATGGGATGTTATAGTAAATTTCCAAACAAATCCCAATGTACACATGAACACAAAAAGTTGATTTTCTGTTCCAAAATATACATTATTGAATCATTGGGACAATATGCATGACATGCAAGTTATCATTCATAGCTTAGGAAACTTACCGTGCAGAGGAGAGCAAGAGTTTCTTTCCATGATTTCAGGGGCCTGATATTAACAAGGCTAACAAGGTCATTATTGACCATTGCAGCAACAACCTGAGGGTCACAAAAAGATAAACATGAAAAACTGGAAGCCCAATATGCTAGGAACGCAAAATTCGTAATAAAACTTAAAACTGTCAAAAAATCTAAATAGCTTAGAAGTATAAATAAAAGAAACATGCCTTTAGGTAGGGGGAAGTATTCCTTTTGAAGTACTGATCACGAGTGGTCTCCCATAAGGAAGCACCACCCACCTGACCTATAACTAGAGCATCTGCCATCTTATTAGCAGCTATGCACTGAGCAACAGCTCCCTGATAATCACCAACGATCAATGCACGTTGAATAGAATCATCATATGAAGGGTCATCAATTTCCACTTGTAAATCATTTTCTTGTGATGTTTCTTCCGCAGAAGGAAAAGAGTCTTCATTAGCAAAATTATTATAAGAAGTTGACATGGGCGTGCCAGCTTTAGGACTAGGAAAATTGTTAAAGAAATCTTCCCCATTATCAGATGGGTGATTGAATGCTTGGTTGCCATCCATAAATCCTTCTTTAGCTTCATTACTTTTAACAAGATTAAGGGAGCTTAAATCCTGAACGAGATCATTTTGTATCATATCATTTACTTCTTCTGTGGGTAAACTGAAGCCAAGCTGGTGTAAGAGTTTTGTCCGTTCTGTTCCATACTCTTCAAACATAACCTTCAAAAAGCCCCAAGTTTCTTTGTCATCCTCGGATCTGTTCACACGGTTAAACAAAGCCTAAAAATTGAATTTACTTAAGGCAAAATGGATGGGTTGGTAATGGGCCAAAATGGGTTCAAATCAAAACAGGTAGTTTTGGGTTGATTTTAGACCATTGGTATTTGAAAAAATTATTTTAATAAGAGTAATAGTTATAAAACCTTTCTTGTATATAATGAGTGTGTAACATATGATTACAGAACATCTGTATTAGGTATATTGATTCAGAAAGGTTGAGGTGGGGAAGGAAAGATAATGCTTTATCGGGAGTACGTACTTGGATTCTTGAGTTTTTTTATCACACAAAATCCTCAATGTAGATCTCTCTCCAGTACGCATTGCATCTTCCAATTCAGATGGCGTGCTAACTAAACTATGTTCAGTAACCAAGTCTTGCACATCAACCTGGAACATAGGGGAATGAGACTAAGATACGGAAAATTATTGAAAAGGAAAAGCAATGCAAAACCTACATAAAATTACCTCCGAGACTCCAGATTTGAAATCAGTTGTATGAAAAGAAACAAGTTTTCCACCAAAACCGAACGTAACTCCAGTTTTACGTTGATACCAATTTGGGGCCCTTAAAGATCCTGCACAAAAACCATAAATACATAACGAGACAAACGATAACATATTATTATAAATGCAAAAGGAAAAGAAAGTAATGTCAGACCACTAAGAAAATATACAATTATACACTAATTGTAGTCGCATACTAAACGGTGTCAAGTATATTCTCTAATCGTATAAATGATGATAATGACAATGAAAGATACAGCTGTATACTTCAATAACAAAAAAAATGTTTCAGAAATACAATCTCAAACAAAACACCATATACAAGACGGGGAACCATAAATGTTACCTGAAGGGGAATAACCATCACCAACACCATAACGAGCACAAGCCTACACGAATGAAAAGAAATAAGCTCCAGTCAATGCTAAAACAGATATAAATGATAAAACCTTGTCTTATAGAGACACTTATAATTTTTCCAAGTATTGTGTGGTATAATGATAAGGGCATTGATAGGAACAAAATAGCAAACCTCAATGTTATAAATACCAATTTTCCCATCAAATGAGGACGCCGATATGACCCCAGGTAATTTCGGATACCAGTGCACATCGAAGTTCCAGTTGGTTCCAGCTGGAAGTTCAGAGACAATCTGCAAAGATATAGATGCTCAATGAATAACATAAGTAAAATTGTAGATGTTCAAAAAATAACCTAAGTAAATTAAGCACAAAAACCTCAGCAGAATTTGTATCCCAGCAAATAGTACGGTTATCTTTGGCACAGGTAAGCAAATAAGAGCTATCATGGGGACACCATGACATTGCAACGACACCTATCATGGACAAAGGAGCATGATAAAGTTGTATAAAACATTAAAACACAACGTTGTAAAATGGTGAAAAGTTATAGATGAACCATTTAATCATAAACAATATACCTTTGGTGTGGCCTACTAACTCACGCAATGGTGACGTTGTGTTCCGCATATCCCATATCTTCATGCCGAAAATAAAGGTAAGTTACAATAATAACATCTTCACGGATAATTACATAAACCAAGGCCTAAATCATTACCCTTAATGATGGTGAATTATCATCATCTGAAGCAACAACAAGATGGGTGGTAAAATCAGGATGCCATTGCAAAACTGAACATCTTCTTCTAACCGAATCAGAGAACCTATAATTTGAAAACATATAACTAATTGGTTACCAACTCATAATGTTTTATTAAGTTTATCATGCTAGTTTTGCATCTGACACTGACAGATTTTACCTTATAATTGGCTTTTGCTTCCTAAGATCCCAAACGACTGAAACCACAAATATTTAAAAATCAACTATCGCATACATGCATATACAATATATATGGGATAGCTCGAATGAAAACGGATCATTCCCAACCATACCGGTAGTTCCGTGAGAAGAAGTTGATGCCAAGATAGGCTGAACCTTCTTATTCCAAGATAAAAATGAAATTTCTCCATGTGTAGAAGAGTCAATACCCTGCAGGAACATGTTCGTTAGCAGTCAGCAATAAAGTAACTAGTAAGAATGCCCTGCCAAAGAAACGCGGCAGCGTGATAAATTACTTTAAACAACATGCAAATGCAAAGAAACTCTGATCTAATGTTAGTAAAATATTGGAATGACAATGGACCTAGCCTAAAGCAAAAAATGAACACCATCAAGTATCCAGAAAAGTGATTTACAACTTGCCACTCTGCTCGTAGCTAAATACCTATCTCGGATCTTGGTCAATATTATACTATATGAGTCGTATTTAGATAATGAACTTTAGTATTATTAATTACCATGAACTATGGAATTAGTCTCCTATATTATGATTGTGTTACTTGGTCATCAAGTTTAGCCCAGCATATTGATATAGTTCTTGTAACTCTCCTTTAATCAATCCATTCAGACACAATTTATCCTTGTGGTTTATAATGGTATCATAGCCACGACTATAGAAAAAACTAAACCGGAGAATTTCACAAGCGGTCCGGAGGGCTCCTGTTTCTTGGTATAGTTTTCAGGACCCAGAAATTTATTCTTGTTGCCTTGGCTAAATCATTTATTTCAAATTCAAAGTTCAAACATTTATCATCACCCGATAAGGAAAGGGGATGTTGTAATTGATGCCAAAGAATAATCGCTAATCTCCATCGAAGTCATCACTAACTGCTAATTTCATAGCTAAACTTCCATCGCCACAACGGCTGCTTTCATTTCAAACTGGTGCAAACTTTTTTCCGCTTTAGTTTTTAGATTGATTAACTTTTTTAATTCCTTATCAGCAACAATACGCAGGAATAGCAGTCCATGTTAATGCATTAACACAATGAACACATGGAGGAAGCAGTCCATGTTGCAACATACATCTTCACAAAAGAATGACAAAAAAGAAGAAAACAAAAGACAAGAGGAAGCGAAGGGTGGAAACAACATTTGAAATCCAAGTTAAGGTTCAACCTTGATGGTTCTTCGTCCTTAGCTTGCGAGAGAATATAAGACAATATGAGGCCTACTAGGATGATGCATTTTAGCATGATTAGTCATCATTATCTATCAAATTAGTTTCCTGTTATGATTATGATACTAGGTCATCAAGTTTAGCTATTTGTATGGCTCTTGTATCCTCATTAACAAATTCAAGAATTTACAAATTATTTCTGTGGCTCATTAATAAATGTATGTAAACAGAATATATGTGTTGTGACAGAATTTACAGAATTGTTTAGTATGTACACAAACACAACTAAATGTTTTCATCACAGAGGTAAAACTAGATGAGAGGTTAAATCTAATATCCATAATAACCTTAAGAAAGAGATAAATATTGCTAAACTTCCAATTTCCAAACAACACGGAACATGCATACATGTAATCAGATTTCTATTATTAGTGTTGAAGTAGAAGCTCATGTGCATGAAAGTTCAAAGAAATTGTCTAAATGTCTAATTAAACCTTTTAACTCTTTATGTATCACAGGGCTCATGTGACGGTGTGCTGAAGGTAATGTTGCATCTAATACTGAATGATGGGAGTATTATGAGCAGAAAGAAAAGAAAACTGTAAAACGAGTTAGAGAAAGTTCAGAAAATTCCTAAATTTATTTTAACATATTCGAAGAAGGCTGCAGTTTACAAATCAAAACTATACTATGAAATCGAAATTAAAATTTCAGAGACGCAAACGTAGTAAGATGATGGCTACCTTGAGAGGAGGAAAACGTGCAGGCTCTGTTGGCTTAGCAAAATCCCATATACAAATTTCACCTTCTTCAGCACCAGAGGCAAGATGGTTTGGGGAAAGGGAACTAAATTCCAGTCCACGAACCTGGAAGAACAATCATAATGCACAGCCTTTAGATAACACTTTTTAATGCAAGGGAAAACAAATTCAATGGGACATTACATCCAACAAACAATACAAACAAAATAAAAGAAACTCACAGGCCCTTTGTGTCTCGATAGTTGTTGAACAAGGGCGTTTTCTCTTCCTTCCGAACTAGAATCAATACAAATAAATAGTGACAATGCAAATAATGAGTCGTCCATGAAGATAAGGAGAAAAATACAGGAGTAGTGTGTTGCCGTTAAGTCATGGATAGAGGATCTAAATTCACTTAAATACGACATTTTTTTCCTAAAAAATCATACTTCAGCTACAAATGATTATATACCATATAACACAAGTTAATTCAAAATTTATTTATATCGAATAATCATTCTTTCTAAATCTGACAAAATGTACCTAGTGACTTGTTCATCAGGTGACCAATATCTTTCCGTGGTCACTTCCACGTCATTAAAACCAGTGTCATGTCACTGGTTTACAAGTCATATTACGTACAAATATCAACACCTAACGAATTTCATACAAAGTTTGATACTTTCAAAACCATATCATTGGAACAAAAACATCCATTTGTCCGAAACTAAAGGGCCTGATAGCCTACAATCAAACGATAAATTTTGATACTTTTATATACACCTTTAATTCTAGCAAGATCACTATTTTCCAAACTACATTCCCTATAAACACAACTTAAAACGCAATTTATGTAAGATCATATAACAAGTAAATTCAAATTAATTAAACCAAATAATCATTCTTTTGTAAATTGTAGAAGATTGTATCTAGTGACTTATTTATAGATAATCAGTATTTTTTTCGCAGTCACATCCACGTCATCAAAACCAGGGTCATGTCACTAGTTTACAAGTCATTATTCAGATAGCAAGACTCCAAGTATTGAAAAATTATTAATGTGACTAACATGATATACCTACAGATATGCATAAAAATCTGGTGCAAACATGTGGCATGATCAATTGTTAAGCTTCAGAGAGAGAGAAAAACGACGAATTTATATAATCTTTCTCTCGAAATTTTACGCTCCAAATTTTCGCTATAGGCCTACGATCAACTACTAAAAGTTTCATACTTTCAAATACAAACTTTTTATACAGCAAAATCACAATTACTCAAACTACATTATATAAAACACAATTTTGTAAGTGTTATATATAATACTACCTGATGAGTAACTTAGGATTCCAAACACCAATATCACCATCAACAAGTCCACCAGCAATCAGACCGAGTTCGAATTCTTCCGAACCGGATACCGGTGATTTCCCCCACGTTAACCGGTTAAACGGTTCGGAACTCGGTACAGCACCTGATAACGTTAGAGCATCAGACTGAAAATCAAGGTTGTAGATTTCAAGATTTGGTGATGAACTAAATGAGATATCTACTGCTCCAGCCATAGTTCCGGCGGCGAATAACGGCGCGTTTGGTGCAAACGCCACCAATGCTGTTCTGTCAACTTCCATTATACTCATTGTGATTTTCAATTGAACTGAAAAATTAAATTTTTAAATCTAACTATAATTGGGCGAATTGTATTTTGTTTTTTTTTTCTAGAGTTAGATATTGGGATTTTAATTATGATTTTAAGTTCGAATATTTTATAGTGAATTTGAAGTCTATTTCTTTGTTCAGTTCATATGTTATAACGGTAGGAGTAGAATGGAGACTAACATTTTACTGATGACAGTTGATGGCATCATTATTGCCAATCAAGTGTTGCCACGTATGTGTTAACGACTTTATTACGAGTATATAATTAATTAACAATTAAGTTATTAATTAATATTAATAAAACTTTGCTGTCATATGCGTGTTGTAAAAAGAATTGTATCGTTAACATTGTGTTGTAAAAGGGTTTTTTTTTTCGAACATTCAATCGAGATACAACATCACGAAAACCGTACCGTATAATGTGAAACTTTACACGTACCCTGTAAAAAGGATTCTGGTTCATGTATAAGTTATTTATATCTCTCTGTCTCTGCTACATTATAAAGCATTTATTATTAACAAGATTGAAATCATTAACAGTCAAAGTTAAAGTCAACCGTAAAGGTCAACAGTCAAGAACACAATTAATCACCAAAACCAAAAAGCGAAACCAATTCAAGAAAAATTTTCAACTTTTAAACTATAATTTTTTTTTCCGAACATTCAGTCGGTACACAACATCACGGAAACCTCACCGTATAATGGTGAAGTCTTGCACGTACCCTAGGCAACGAGATGTTGACTATAGGCCGTTACAAGGATTCGGAAGACAAAACCTCAAGACTTGTCATCCCTAAGGATCGAACTCAAGACTATAAATAAAATCTGAGGGTGTCTCTATTAGACTAGTCATATCACTGGCAGAAGAAACACTCTTAAACATAAAGTTTGTCATCTTTTAATTTCTTATTACGTTTATATATACATGGATCAATACGTTAATAAGTTTGATACGTAGCTTTTGTATTTGTATATAGTTTATAAGTAGAATCTTGTGCTACGAATATTGTTAGGTGGTTGGAATCAGTTATCTATGAGGAATTGCGTGTTTTGTTAGTTGGGAAAAATATATATAATGTGATTGTGATTGTGATTGTGATTTTGATTACGGTCACGCGGAAATGGTTGGTATCAGTTTAACTTTCTTCCAACTTGAATGCTGACTGGTTGTAATGTTATATATACTTATCTATATTTAATATGGGAAAATATTATATGCTGTAAACATCAGCCCCCTGCCCTCACATGAATTTTTACATGTGATGAAATAAAAACTCAACCCCCCTCCTGATTGTGAGGTGAAACAGTATGTAATAATTTGCTGTTAACAGTATACTAGACAACCCCATTTAATATTAGTTAATAATATGCATGTATTTGCAAAATATATATACTCAGTTTCATTGATCTTTATATGTTTTTAAATTGATTTTTGTGACGCCGTCATATATGGACATAAATATATGGATAGGTTTTTGTATTATAGTTTGCAGTATGAACTTAGATTTTGAGTTTTATTTCTGTAATATGGATAGTCAATGAAAATATATATAAATAAATAATTATAACGTACAAATTAAATTTCAAGTTGTTAATATGGACAATAATATTAAAATTCACACATGTTGTGTATTTTATTTGAATTGCACAAAACTGAATAAGTTGATAATAATTTTAGTTTGACATTCGCTCTTCTTTTGTATGTTCACGTCTAAATTTAAGGTCCATATGCAAAAATCTGACTAAAATCAAAGTCACTATAGAACATGATTCCATTATTTAGCAGCCTTCTTTCCAACTAAATAACCTACTCATAAATAATGAGAGAAAATAGCATGTGTTGCGGCGATAAAATGATGGGGTGATAGGCCATAGAGTGTAATATGTCATAAGAGGAGTAAACCAGAAGACCAT
>JANDBE010000051.1:20419445-20435142 GCA_024320915.1 Erigeron philadelphicus
CTTTTTTCATATACTCATTATCTTTCTCATTATTTCCATTCTCTATTACATTTCCATTCTCTATGATTCCATCCCACCCAACGCCCTCTTGCAAGAGATTTCAGGTAAGGTAAACATCTTGGGGGTAGATAACTAGATATACTCCACTTACGTCATGTAATTCTGAGTTAAATGTTATTCTCTCCTGGTTTACACCTAAACAAAGAAAATCTCTTTTTTCCCCCATTTTACATGAGCTTGAGCAAACTAGAGTTTATGATTTTCAAAAGTTGAAGCTTATATGTTTTGACTCCAAATTATTTTAGTAGCTGATGCAAAAATAACTCCTAAACTATAATATAGTTGAAATAACTTTTAAGCCTCTTCAACTTATCTAAAGTAAATTACCCATAGCTATATCTCACAATGTGACATTATATTATATACTCTAATAAGTGAATAGCCTGTGAATATGCATGGCGAGTTACTATTCGTTCATGTTATAACCGCACCATTATTTAGATTTACCAAATTGCATCCGGTTCAGGTTTTCTAATATGAGTTGCTTCCTGGTTTTTCCACATTTTTTTTTTTGCCTTTCGGGATTTCAAATAGTTATATTGAAAAAGTTACAGTATTTTTTTGTAACAATATTCAGATTTTACCGTATTATATCCTTTCAGGTTTAAAATTACGGGTTACATCTTGGTTTCTTACATTTTTAAACAAACCTATCCATGACAGATTGTTTGTTAATTCAATGCAAGTATATTAAATAACATAATCATATCGTTTCAACATGACAATTGTTGCGGGGCCAGAAAATTTCTAGTTAATAATATGTTTGCCCGTTTATGTAACTTTACATTCATATATGCTCGAGTGTGTTGCTTTTGTAACTCATTTGTACCAATATAAAGTCTAACTATCTAGTCCTACCGCTTTACAAGCTCCCACTTCTTCTAGTTTTGTCAAACAACTAACGAGACACTTGATTATTACATAATATATATTTTTTTGAACGACATTAGTGAGAGATATATCTTGAACCAAGAATATATTGTTGTTGGATGATACAAATGAGATTGGGGAATTTGTTGATTTGTACTAGTCAAAACGTTTCTTTATTGTTATAAATTCACATGTAGCTTCAGTGCTGGTAATGTTGGCAATATTGATTGGAATAGCGGGGACATGCTTTGGAATAAGGAAAAGGAAGCTAACAAAGCTTCGGGAGAGGTTCTTTGAGCAAAATGGGGGAGTTTTGCTTAAACAAAAGATGGATTCACAGATAGGATCTCATGACGCAATGATTTTGTTTAGCACTGAGCAGCTTCAAAAGGCAACTGCAGGATCACATAATTGGACGAGGTGCATATGGTGTGGTATACAAAGGACTTTTGCCTGACAAACGCGTAGTTGCAATAAAGAAGTCTAAATTGGTGGAAAGGTCTCAAGCAGAGCAATTCATTAATGAAATTATGATAGTTACACAAGTTATCCATCGAAATGTGGTAAAGCTTTTGGGTTGTTGTTTAGAATCGGAAGTCCCTATACTAGTTTATGAATTCATTTCAAACAACACTCTTTTCCATCACATCCATAACAAAATGGGAGGAATGAGTTGGTTATCATGGGAAAATCGGTTAAGAGTAGCAGCTGAAGCGGCGAGTGCCCTTGGATACCTTCATTCAGAAACTACTATGCGAATCATACACAGAGATGTCAAGTCGAGTAACATATTATTAGATGATAACTACACCGCAAAGATTTCAGATTTTGGTGCTTCAAGGTTAGTCCCATTAGATCACAAGCAAGTAACAACTCTAATTCAGGGGACATTGGGGTATTTGGATCCAGAATACTTTCACTCGAGCCAGCTTACAGAGAAAAGTGATGTATATAGCTTTGGAGTGGTCCTTGCAGAACTAATAACAGGAAAAAGACCTATTGGTACCGATAGAAATAATGAAGTAAAGAATTTAGCTACCTTCTTTATCAAGTCAATGAAAGAAAATCGCTTATTTGAAATTGTTGAACCACGTTTGTTGCGTGAAGGGACTCTTGAGAAGTTACAAGCAGTAGCTGAACTTGTTAAGAGATGTCTTAGTTCACAAAGTTGTGATCGACCAACAATGAAAGAGGTGGCGATGGAGTTAGAGAGCTTAAGAAAGTTCACAACTCATCCATGGGTTCATCAACAAACGAGTGATGAAGATACTAGACGCATAATCTTTGAAGTTGAGCAATCTGATCTTTATGAGGTTCCATTAGTCTCATACGGTACTAACGAACGGGAATCATATTCAGGAAGTGCTACACATATGGAATTTGAAGAAAACCAACTGCGTTAATAGGTATTGTGCTTGTTGAGATACATATTGTTAGTAGAAATCATTGTTGTGTTCTATGATTTGCAATGTGGTTCTTTTCTAATGTAGCTTGTTTAAAATTTAATAATATGTAATGCATAAATAATAGTTTAATTATTAAAGAATACTTTCTTATAACAATTTAGAAAAGATTAGCCCAGGTATCAAATTTTGGAATAATTTTAAGAAAGACGTGTATGTTTTCTTTGAAAAAGTGTTTGGGTAAAAGCATGAATACAATAATGAACATACTTGTCTTTCTTAGGTTTGTTTATATTTGTAAAGTGTTTGCACAATATGAAAGGCAAGTAACGATAAATTTTTTGATAATAAAACAATAATAGTAGGACAAAGGCAATCAAAATAGTGACCTTCTTGTTGGTTAAAGATAGATGACAAGTGCAACCGTTATCATGGGAACAACGGAAAACTTTATCTTTAACTAGCATTGCCATGTAATTTTGTGTCATTTATTTACAAGCGTCAAACAAATAACAGTCATGTATATATGAACCTGTGTAGCCATTTATGTATTGGTGTGAATCTTGGACTATCACTTTCCTATAATATATAGTTACGAAAGGTATTTTGTTTGCCATTAAAAAAAAATATATATTGCCCATAAACCCAAATGTATATAGTTACGAAAGGCATATAAAGCGTCAAGCAAATAACAGTCATGCATTTTGGTTTGGATTAGGTTATCTACCAACAAAAATAAAAATATGATTTTACACTCTTTGAACCGATTAAATGCTAATATATTGACCATTGCGAAAATTAACTCATACTCAATTTTTATATATGTAAAAGACAACCAATCATAACTCTCAATTGTAACAAATTAAAAATTAATGATGTCATATTTATAAATAAAAAATTTTAATTCAATTTACGGATCTATATACAATTAATTGATATACATATCTAAATGGAGGAAACGTATAAATCTAGATAACACATTTAAGCCCGGCTAACTTGATTAGGCCCAACTATTGAACATATTACTTAAATTACTGAATTATGGATACACATACATACGGTACTGTATTCGAGTTAGATGTGTATAGATCACCTTCATCACCGCCGTAACGTACGGGTACCTTACTCTTGTATTGTTGAATACACGTTTATGCTTTAATTCCTCATAAATATCATTTGATTGAATGTTATTAAGGTCCCAAAATCCCTCGAGCATCATTTAACTTCGTGCGTACTGGCTAGTGGCTACCGAGGCATGGTATAGGTCTATAGGATTAGATTGTGGTGCAAAATTTCTCTTTTTGCTTTTTTAAACAAGTTTCTGTTGGATCATCACAAATATATCAACATAAACTCAACTTTATAATGTATCTCTCAAACTGTCTGTGTTGAAAACTTGAAGACTTATTGGAGAATATTAAAGGGAAGGAATAAAAAGCTCTTTACTAAAGTTTTCGTATCGACACATCATTTGGTTCAAAATGTACAATTCTTGAGCTTCTTATAGGTTAATAACTGAGCCTCAAAATTGAGATTGGTGTGGAAAATTTGAAGAAATTTAGCTTTTATGTAAATATATACAATTTGTTATGTACTTTATTCTCTGAATTTTTGTTGTTTATGAATGCAATTTAATGTTCAAAACAAAAATAAATTACTGTATCAAGTAAAATAACTTTATATGATAAGTAATGATACGTTTGTTTAAAGATATATTTAATTTATGTCTATTTCATTCATTTGTTTGACATTTGTTATACACATTCTCTTTTTCTTAATTCTGGTTATTGATTTTGTCATGTGTCTTATTATACATACCTTTTAACATATTATCTAGGGATTAGTATCTGAGAGTAAAAGGAATTTTTACAATTAAACTATTGTATGAATTTAACTTATATTTGATGCATTGTAAGAAGAAACTTTATAAAAATATTTAAATAATGTAAAAGTATATATGTGTCAATCATATCAACTCATACGTGAAAGTTTTGGTTAGTGCTTGTAAAGTGGTACGTTCTTTGAATAGTTTTACTAAATTTATTGCTAACATGCAACAAATTATAATGCGAAAAGTGTAAAAGTTCAGTTGCCTTTAACATATTAAACACTATTATTTATACACATTAAATATTTTTCTTACAAAAATATTCGTGGTGAATGAAAAATTGGGCCTCGTATTTGGATCTGACTTTCCTGAGTCACAAACATATAATCCAAAAGTACATAAACAAGTAAGAAAAAGTAAACCCTTGACATATTATACATTCTTATAACTTGTTCCAAACTCAACATGAACCGAAAAAATCCAACATCCAACTTCACTTTCGTATAATACAACTCATCTCTGCACAATCTTCTATTCTCCACAAAAACAAGCTTACCAAAAAAACACACGACAAACCAACAACACCGCCCCAACCACCACAACCACATAATAATATTCCGACCAAACAAGCCCCCACATCAAATTTCATATCTTTTTCCGGTTACACTTTATTATTATTATATGTATATATAAAATATATATAAAGAAAAGGAAAAAGAAGAAGGATGTATAGAGATGAATCAGCATGTAATACATACAACTATGGGGATTCAGTATACTGGGATGCCCGTTATGTAAGTGAGGCATCAGCTGGTTCTTTTGATTGGTATCAGCGTTATTCGGCTTTAAGACCTTTTGTTACTAAATATTTCCCAAATACTCGTTCTCAATTACTTATGGCTGGTTGTGGCAATGCAGGTATTTTTCTTTCTTTCTTTTTTTCTTTGTAGAATTATTATTTTTTTGTTCTTAATCTTTAATATAATATATACTTTAGTGTATTGGGGTTGTGAATTTTATTTGTTTTTTAGGTTAAAGTTTGAATTTTTTTGGTGGGTTTTTTATGATGTTAGTGATGAGAATGAATATTGTATGTATAGTGAAATGCTTGTTATGAGGTTGAGGTTGTCTGTGAATTTCGATGCATAGAAAGTTGAGTACTTGTAGATAATTGTTTGGTATAAAGTATAAACCCAGAAGTATTACATTGTAACGTGTGAAAACGTTTACTATTAGCGGATAACTAATCATTTTTTGGTTGGAAACCTAATTAGAACATATATGTTCACCCAGCTGTCAAAACCGAAGGCGAATTCAAAGTGCAAAGTAAATGGGGTGAAGCCAAGAGGTGCAAAAAAAAGCACGCGACCAAAAAAACTAAAAGCGCACTAAAGTAATAAACAAACCAAATGCCATTCAAATTATTATGTTCCATCTAAATAACCCATAATGCATTTAACCAAAAAGTTCGACACAAATTGCCTAAACCAACTTGTTCAAAATCATTGACAAAACTTAATTAGAACCATGGACTTTGCCGTCATCGTCAATTGTGTCAACCTCTTCCTCATAATCTTCATCAATTAAGCTTACATAAGATGCAGGTCTGATGAAGGTCTTGATGATGATAAATGAGAAATATAGAAAACTGAGTTTAACAAAATAGAAAACTGAGTTTTAGAAAAAAGGAAGTAAACTTGTCTGAAGTTGAATGGAGAATATGTTGATGAATGAAGGATGATCCGATGATAATGATGATATATTCTGATTTGGAGCAACTATATAGACGTGAATATCTTCTCTGACATGCAATAAGATCTTTCCTTGGAATACCAATAGGTTATATTGAAAACTGTGAGTTGCCGCCTAATTTGTATATGGGCCTGGGCCTACGGTTCTAGGCAGCCTGGCCTCGCCGGCGCATTGCACCTAGGTGGACTAGGCGAGCACCTTTGACAACACTGTATATGTTGGGATGCGTACAAGTTAGGATGGAAACGTTTTCGTTATGATTGTTGTTGATCGTCGTGTTTATGCTAGCTAAAAGTCGACTTGCTGAGATTTTGGAAAATGATTAATTCTTCTAAAAGAATGGTCTAAAAATCCTCCTAACTATTAGATGAAGACATGTGGCAAAATTAGGGGGCAAGATTAAGAAAGTGAATTAGTGGATAACACATGTCACCTTCTTATGGTTTTAGGAGGATTTTTAGGCTAATATTTAGGAAGATTTATCATTTCCTTATAAACATGGTATGCATCTTAGTCTAAGTAATTAAGGACCGAATTCGGTGTTTCGATCAAGGATGGGTATTTGAAATATCGGTTATTTTGGTAATTTTAATATTGTGCAAAATATTATATATAATTTTATATATACCAAAAATATTGCAATTATACACAAGTAGCAATTATATTAAGTTAATACTTAATCTAAATAGCAAAAGTCAAGCTTAAAAGTGTCAATATGTGATAGATTAGTGTTAATACTTGCAAAAATTAGTGTATCTTATGTTGTATTTCAGTTTGGACAAAAAAAGTTAAAGAAAATTTGAAAAACTGGTATACCACTGAAATCTGGACTGGTATACCAATAAAGGACCGAAAACCGAAATACCACTGGTATACCACCGAAATTGACTACATAGATCTTAGTATTTTAAGGGTTGGTTCTTGATATCTTTCCATTAATTGTGTGGGACATTGTGGCTCGTTTTAGTTTATTGTAATAAGATTTGCTTTCTATTCTCTCTATATTTCTCATAGTTCATTTTTTTGATATTCGGTGTATGCTGTTAGTTTGATCTTTTATAAATTATTTGGTCTTGTGTGCTTATATTGTTTTTATGTTTTGAATTTTCAAGTTTGGGTTTTACCCCTCTAGTTTGTTGTAAGGGCTGTTCATGTGGTCTCTCTTATTATCTAATCACTCCACTACCAGCTTCTTTACCTCTGAACGCTAATCTATTGACTGCTCCATGACGCTGCAAATTAGATATTTTCCCCAGTTTATGTTTAAGATGCATATTGGTGATGAATGCTTTCAAGGAATCAAGGTTGATTTCTTTTAATGAAATAGATATGTACCTTAACTTAAGGTCCTTAAGGTCAATTGTATTATGTAGGTTGTGATGACTATAAATAATTTAAATAACACGGTGAGTCCATTTGAATGGATCAGGTTTGATTTGGGAAGTCAAAGATTCATTGCATTGCCTAGAAGTGTTAGTGAGGTTAATGTATCTCAAATTATAACGGTGTAACTTTTCTTATAAATTATTTGATGACTTGTATAAAAATTAAGGGGAAAAGTACATGCTGGAGTGTTATTGTCAAATAGATGCAAGACTAAGAGTGAACGATAATTAACACTTAACGCTGCTAAAAGTGTGATTTTTTGCTTCACCATATAGCTCAATATGACCTTTCCGACTTTAAAGAAAAATATGAAAGTGAAGTATATCTGTATATGTTGTTTTAGCATGTAGCAGCACTTCTGTAATATAGATTATACTATGTATTACCCATGTTACGTACCAGCCATTTTTGGTTTCTAGGTTTGATTTCTTTTCCTTTGCTTGAGTTTATGCTTGATCACCTTTTAATCACGGCCAGAACATTGACAAGCTCCCCTGTTCTTATAAAAGCTTTTAGTAATATTGCCCTTGCAGATATCTGTAATGCTGCTCTCTTTTAGGTTTATCTGTTGTCAACAATTATCTTTCTTTTGTTACTTTTTTGGTTGACCTAATATAACTGTATTTTTGTTTGCAGTAATGTCAGAGGACATGGTTAAGGATGGCTATGAAAACATCGTGAATGTTGATATATCCTGTGTGGCTATTGAAATGATGCGAAGGAAGTACGAGGATATGCCTCAATTAAAATGTATCCCTCCGACTACTTCTATCTTCTTAGGATGCTGTTGTTTTTTGAGTATATTGTGGTAAAGTATGGTTATCGAGTTTTCTATTATACGCAGACCTGCAGATGGATGTTAGAGATATGGGATTTTTTGTTGACGATTCATTCGATGGTGTAATTGATAAAGGTATACACTTACCTTTCATTCATACGTTTCTAATAAGATTCTATTTTTAATCAGGTTAGTTTCACCTATTCTGCCTGAGTACTAATAACAGAATTCATCAGACCTTCAGATCTGTTGTAGAAACTGCCAATGGCAGAAAATGTGTAATTTTTAGTTTGCTTATTGATGTACTTAGAGTACCTGGACATTGGTTTGCCATGTTGACTTTATTACCTTTGCATCAACTTGGATCTTTGCATTTTATACTCAAAACATTTTTTTGTGCTCCATATTTCATGTATACCAATTTAGGAGTACATGATCGATTAATTCACAAGTTTCTCAACGTACGTCATTAGCTACCTAATTTATATATAAGTTTGAGTACACAATCAAGTGAATTGAATATCAAGAGTGAAGGAGCAAGACAGAAATTTGAGTGCTTTGGACTGCATCCATTAATATTTGATTATCTACAAAAGAGAAGTTGAAATTTTTGAGGATAGGTTTATTCAATAGAAATACCAAGAACTGTATGCTTGTGGTTTAAAACACAGTTACTTTGGGTAGCAGGCTGCGGTCTATCCCATAGATACGGAAAGTTTTCGTGGTTCACTTACATTTGAGTAACACACATACCATACTTGGTCAATGTACAGACGTTTAAATTTAGTGACGCTTCTTTCATGGGGTTGAGGGAATGAGAGAGAAGCTTACATTACTCTTTTCTGGAGAAGCTTACATTATTTCAACCCATTTTCCTGAATATGGGTCGATTTCAAGGGTCAAATGGGGCAAGTTTACAAAAGCTTAGCTAAAAATGAAGTGGGTCAAGCATGTCTTAAAAGTGTTTTTCGAATATATATAAACATTCTAGGTTTATTTACGAGCATGATATGACATGTTAAATGGATATAGTCTGCAATAACGATTATAGATATATTAACCGTACTTGGGTTTCAAAGAAGGAAAAAAACACAAAACAGAATGTGATCGGAGGTTAATCCAACTGTTTTGACCAATTTTGAAAGTTACTCGTATTGACCTGTTGTACTCCTTTCCATGCTCATTCCATTACCTATATCTTCAAATAAACACTGCCTCCTTCTACCACTGCCTCTTTCTACCACTGCATTACACTACATTTCCACCAAATCTATGCGTCTCTTCCAAATGTAGGGTAAATCATCCCGTTGTTTTGATGTTGTGCTTGTTCTCTTCATAGTTAGGCATAGTACTTCAATTCTTTTAACTGCAGATACTAAATAGTGAAACCGAGTGATTAGTTAATATTATAGAATTCCACAAACATTCAGGAACTGATAAAGGTTTGGTAGTATCTGGAACTGATAAAGCCCTGGGACTTTGGAGGGAATAATTAATTGTGTTTATACTAACGATCCTTTCTCTGCTTTTTTTTGCATGGCTTCTAATTTGCGGGTTTTAGGAACTCTTGACTCTCTGATGGTAAGCTCTACTTTATATTATCATTTATCATCAGATTTATAGTAAATGCTATGTATGTGCTAAATCCACCGACATTTTCTATCTTGAAGTGTGGAACTGATGCTCCACTCAGTGCTTCTCAAATGTTAGGGGAAGTGAGCAGGTAACCTTAGTTATCATAACTTCATAAGATTGCCTTTTATGGTCTCTATATTTGGTTATTTATGGTCTCTATATTTGGTTGCCTTTCATAGTCATAACATATCTTATTTTATTCGTAGGATTCTTAAACCTGGAGGGATCTATATGCTGGTAGGAAAATAAATTATTGTTTTTCGTTATCAATGCTTTAAGAAAAAACTTTCTATTAGATACCATTAACTGCTTCTGTCTACAGATTACATATGGTGATCCATCGGTGAGGATGCCTCACATAAACCGGCCGGCTTACAATTGGAAAATAGACTTGTACACCATACGTGAGTTCTTTCTTTATCTCATTCTATCTGATTTTTTTTTTTTTATGTCTTACATAACCAGATGAATTTCCTTGTACGTGCCCCTAGGAAAACCAGTTTAATGATCAGCAGTATATTAGAAAATCGATACAAAGTGGTAGCCAGCCAAACCATATAACTAGCAACACTATTTTAATGTCCAATTACAAGCAGCGTTTTTATGTAATGTCTATTACAGACTTGAGTACTTTGAACTGCAACAGCTTATTCTTCATCTCATGCTCTGAATGATTTCCATTATTTGCCCCCATATATCTCCGCATGCTCTTTCCACCTATTGAAGTATGTTAGTATTTCTCTCTTCAAACATAATATACGGGAACGCCCAAATTCTTTTGTGCGGTACAATCCTTTACTACTAGTTTTAAGCTTTGCAGCTATGTAAGACAATCCTAGCCATACATGGCTTGCATCTTCCATTTTGGCAAGAGGTTTCAATTTTTCCCATGCCTTCTAAGTACATAAAAAGAACAAATGAGGATGTGAATCCTTTCTTGCTTACAAAAGGGACAACATGACGGTTAAACACTTCAAAATTTCATCATGTATTTGCAACAACCATTCATAATACAAAAGCATTTCTTGGTACCTGTTGAGAGAAGCGCACTTTATTGCACCAAACTACCTTTGGGCTATAATCCCATACAGCTTATCCAGGTGACTTTAACAGAAAATGCTTTGACCTTTTGTGTTTTATAAACCCGAGCTGTCTTGTCGTAACTGGAACAGCTAGTTAAACTGTTTTGCAAACCTAAATTCCCACTCTTTGGCACATTCAAAATCAGCAACATGGCTTTTAGTGATACTCGCAGACAATTGGCTCATATTGTCCTAGTTGCCTTGAATGAAGTGCTTTCCAATCACCTATTTGTGTCCACAAAGCTATTTATATCTTAAAACTTGCATTCATCTCTATCCCTAACTGACATTGAATTTCACAGGCACATTCCAAGTTTTTTTTATAATTATTTTAACATTACAGCCTTAATTCAAGCAAAAGGGATTCTTTTTGTTGGCAATGTTCCGTAGATGAATTGTCATCTTTATCAAGAGGTTTGATACCTAAATCCCCTTTGATCATTTCGTTTGCATACCTCATTCCATGCTATCTTAGCTTTTCGTCTTGTGATCTCACCTTGGTACCAAAGTAACTCCGTCAAGATAGTCTCAATTTTTTTTTGCGACTGCTAAGGTAGTAAGGTATCATAAAAATAATCGCAATAAGCTTTGCATAGATGACAAGACAGAGGTTATTGGTTGCACTGCAGCAGGCTTTATCATAAGAGAGGAACTTATAATTCCGGTCTTGTAATTTTTTTTAAGCGCATGTTTGATCACCACTAAATGAAATCTTTTAGCACAAAATAACCGATTCACTTAAAGCTTTGATGCTTGATTAATACAAAACTTTATGGACCGACTCCAATTTATTCTAAATGGTCCAGGAGTCCAACGCTCCTTAGTTCTCCCAATCATTCCCTTTTAATAATTCTCAAGTGATTAAATTATTGTCACTAATTAATCTACCAGGGATAAAGGCACTTGGGTTTTCATCAGCTATATTTTTCAAGATGTGCTATGTTATAGTAGATATCACTTTAATAATACATTTATATAATATATTACAACTTGTAATAGGTATGAAAATCAGATACCTTAAATGGTATCTGCATTTTTGGCACAAGTGCTAGTAAAGTAGTGTTGCCTCCCCGAGCACCTTCACTTTTCAAAAGTAATCCCGAATTGTTTGTAAACATGATCTACGGTGACCTCTAGGCTTCTTGAGAACTTTGAGTGCCTTGTTGAGGCATAACATTCTGATATCCACTCCCGAGACAACCTAGTCATTACACTTGAATCTTGATCTAATTATTTTCTAATGAAGTAGATTATGACCATTGGCAATTGGTTGTACGTACCTCTGTCTTTTCACCTAGAAACTTTGCAACTGACGTGCAACAGCAGGACCCTCATAACCTGTAGTCCTGTAAAATGTTCATCACATATTCTCAAATCTATTTGTGACTTCTTCAGTTCTTCCTTTCACAACCTTATGGAAGTAAGCATTATTTTTATCTCCTTTAACCCTAATGGCCTTTGCTTTTTGAAAGAGTAATTTCATCTTCTCTAACATCCCTATAATAGTCTGTTCGTATAAGTACTTCCCTTTCTCTTAATTTGTTTTTAAAAAGGGTCTTTATCAATAACTTGTTCAGCAGCTTTTGATTATGCCATATAGTTTTTAACTTTGTCAAATAAGTTGCCATTTTGCTAGTTGAGTATATTCAGGTACACTTTTAAGTATGTCAACCTTCGACTGGTTAGTTCCCCTCCCACGTAACTGTTGGGAGAAAGTAAACGTTGTCAGTGACAGTTGCAAAGCACGATGCTTTTTATCTTGTCTTAACTTTTGGGAAACTCAACATGCTTGTGGGTTATGCTTTACTTTTATTTATCTCATTCAATTTGTACACATGCTTTTACTTTGTTTTCTGTTTGTTACAATTTAAGATTAAGGAGCCATTTATCCTGATAATTGCTAACTTTGTAGATCTTTTGAATCTTTGACTTCTTCATGCTGGGTTTGTGAAGGCCCTATGGGCCTTGTTAAGCCTTTGGCTGGTTTTAGTGATTAGCAGGCCCATATTAGGTTTCCTTGTTTACCAAGCAATAAACCGAGACCGAAACCGAAACCTGTTAGCTAATTTATATTAAAGTCTATGCATTGTGATTCTTGTTGTACTGAGCATTAATAAAAATCCCTACAGCCGTGGATTAGTTCACACACATTGTGTGAGATACCACGTAATATTCTTGTGTTTTTTACCTATCTTGTTATGACTTCCGCTGTGCGGCCTGTTCCTAACACTACAATTACCTTATCTTTCATACACCTTTATACCTTGCTCAAGTTATCTCAAAGATTCAGAGGTAACAAAATGGGCGGGTGGGTGATCAAAGATACGTGAAAATGAGTCAGCTTGACAGAAATTTGTTTTTTAGTTATACTAGTTAGTGTGTGAGATATTGTTGCAATAATATTATCACAAAAGTAGGCTAATATATTTTTGAGAAAGGCGATGTAAGAGGTTACATGCTTTTTTTGAGACTCATTCTTTTTTTGATATTTGCTTTTCTAATTAACCCAATGTATATGAGTAAATGGGTCAAAAATTATTAGCTGACTTGAACTGATTGAAGAAGTTGCCATTTATGCCCATCATCGAATTAGAATTAGAAATTCCATTTAGGGTGAATTTAGATGTATATTTTAATTAATGATAACTTATGTGGTTAAAGAAAAATCAATGATAACTTATAGTTGAAATTACGAACTTATATTAAGTTCTTGCATTAGTGTTAGCTTTTGATTGCTTACAAACTATCTTTGATATCATTCTACATTCCGTCGTATGATTAATATGTACCTGAAGAGTAGATATTAAAAAGCGTTGTAGCTTTGATATGATCTGGGTTGTGTTGTAATTCTGAAAGAGTCGGATCATATAGTTATACTAAATTCTAATAAATCACTTATGCTGTAAATTTCAGTAAAATTTGACAAGAGTGCGGTATTTGCCAACCTGGCCCAACTAAAATAACCCCTTTACAACCCAAACGAGTTAAATGCAAACAATTACGGAGTATCATTGACATATTTTTTTTCTTGCAGCTCGGCCTGGTTTCCAACGGCCGCCAGGATCAACCTCGTCTCCTAAATCGTACCTGTCACCAATTCCCACCACTGAGAAGGGCCTTCTTCCTGATGATTTTGTTTTAGAAGATCCAGATTCTCATTTTATATACGTGTGCACTAAAATGGGCGAAAACTCTGAACTCAGTAACTCGCCTGCGTTTTCATTGACGGTTGATATTTGATCATCTCAGAACTTGGTAATAAGCAGTTTGTTGTCTTGCTTATTGCAGGTTGTAAAAGTAGTTATTAGATATCCTTAGAATGCCATATACTTCTGTATGACAGCATGGCATGTTTGTTTTTCTTTTCTCCTTTTCATTATTTTATATTAGTTCGATTGTTAATTTGAACGTAGATATATGAGTCACATGACTTTGAAATACCTGGACTCGTTTTACATTTGCATTAAAGTATGTTTACAGAAGTGTCTTAATGATGTATACGATAAAGTTTTTGATGTGTACAGTGAGAATGTCCGTGGAATGTTGTAGCATGTGCATTAACGTGGTGGTATTTTTGCGTATGCAATAAAATGTTTGGGTGCAAATCATTTGTTACAAAACAAATCCGATTATCCTAAAGAATGTATACAGTCATGTCCTAAGTCCTAACAAAGACTTTGGGGTCATTTAGTTTTAAAGATCAACGTAAGTTTCACCACTTATGCTGAAGTTTTTCATTTTCATAAAACATAAGCTGTCAAAAGGCAGTTTGTGCCTTTGTGGTACATTCAGATTACATAGAGGTCTTTCATGAATTTGTTAATAAACCCATATAGGTTTTGGTATTAGACATCTTTCGGAATTGGTAATTAACTAAAAGCCTGTGTATTGATGTTGTACATCATCTTTTATATATATATATATATAGAAAACGATCCGTACTGTAAACTTTACATATCTTATATACTGCTATATTAAAAAATTACAATATAAATCTTTGAGTTTGATAAATATAAGATATGTAAAGTTTGCAGTACGGATCATTTTCCATATATATATATATAACACATTGTAAAATGTCTGTAACAAGTTGATATGATATCAATTTTGTTATTGTATTTATATCAATTGATATGTAAAAATTTGTAATGATTGAAATCATTTAAAGGTGCATATAATATAAATCGATCTATAGGCAAAGCAATAAAGAAACAACGTGGGACTATGGGTTGGTTGATGTGGTTTTAAATAATCAAGGTCGTTTTTACTTTAAGTTTGATAATTCTGAGGGTTTTGAGTTTGTGATGGCTAATAGGCCTTGGTTATTTAATGATGTCCCTATTTTGTTGAAAAAGTGGGTAGTTGGTATTGAGAAAGATTTGATCTTGCCCACTTATGCTCATATGTGGGTTAATATTTATGATTTGGACTCGACTATGTGGGACTATGATGTGTTGAGCCACATAGCTAGTGTTATTGGTGTGCCTGTTGCTTTAGATAGATATACTGAGGAGATGATTGAGAAGAAAGCAGGTAGGGCCCAGTATGCTAGAGTATTAATGAAAGTTAATGCAGATCGTGATATTCCCAGTTTTGTGGAGGCAGTTGTTCTTGGGAAGATGCAGAAGTTTAGGCTTCAGTTTCTATGGAAGCCTGATAGATGTTCTCATTGTGCGGTCTTTGGACATTCTTTTATTGGTTGTAGTGCTAGGCCCAAGTCTGCTGAGGAGATGGAGGCTGTGATTCCTCGTAGTTCTCCATCTTCTGGTGCAGGCCCATCTAGCACTAAGGCTGATATTCCCCAGATTCAGCAGGATGAGCAGGGCTTCCAGCAGCCCAAGAAGAGAAGAAGAAAGCCCAAGAAGGCTCCAGCTACAGTGGGTGTTCAGATTCCTAAGCCCAC
>JANDBE010000051.1:20964265-20975643 GCA_024320915.1 Erigeron philadelphicus
CTTGAACAACGAGTTAGTGAGTAACTCCTTACCTCATTTTAATATATTTATAGTCAGATATAAAGGATTGTTTTGTCCAACATATGAATGAGTATTTTTATTCTAGACCAAAAAAGGTTAAAATTGAGATCTATGGGAAGAGAAGAGGACTTGGATACTGCAATGTCAAAGCTAGCTGAAGAAGCTGAGAACCTAAATGTTCAGAGGTTCAAATGTGTATCGGAGATGAAGGTAAATTAATTATCTTGGAGCAATTAGCATTTCTGCTAATTCATCGTATATAATGGTTTTTGGTTTTGTGACTGACTGTGCCTTGTATACAGCTTCTACTCACTCAAGCTACTGCTTACAGAAGAAGTTATGCTGAAAAGTTCATGTACTCGGTTGAACTTGAGATGAAGGTAATCTTCTGTCTATTGTGTTACTGTATCAGAAAGTAAGTTTAAGCTATATGTTGTTATTTTACACCTTTATGGAACAATTAAATGACAGCTGTGAAAATCATATGGTACACCGACGTTTATAGGCTATATGACCTGCTCTATCCATGAAAAACTGCACTTGCAAAACATCTTATAATTCGAATCAGCAAGCACCTTTGCTTTGTAGATAGTAATATTGCAGCTGCAAAGTAGTGTATGAGGAAATATGATATTTGAGTATTGATTGTAGGTCTAAGTTAAATAAAAAGAACTTGGGTGGTTACAGGTGGAAGTTAATGTATCTAAGCTTCAGCTTTTATGTTTCCTATCGAACTGCCTTATCTTTCTCTTTTTGTATTTGCATTATAAAAAGGGTAAACGGAGAAGGATCCCTGTTAACTCTACCTGGCAAGAATCAAGCCTCGTTCACTGATGTATGCGGCCTCCCATAGTTGTTGCCAGATTCTTCCGTGGTCATCCCATGATGTCTACCTGGGGAGGTTCGAATTCTGGTCTCTTTTGAGACCTTCAGGCTGACTTACCCCTAGGCCATCTTGGAAATGGTTTTTTATATGCATTCTAGAGAGTTTATAACTTTATATATTCGTGCCATTTCATGTGCTGCAAGGTGATTTTCGTAAAGTATCGTGGTTGGTGCTGCTATCATAGTTCCACAAAGTTTACCTATGACATTCTTTAATTAATTGTTATATAACATTTTAACTTACATTGTGAACATCTCAATAATAAAAGATTAATCAATATGTTACACAAGTGAATATATGAATTGTAATATCCACTGTTTTGCTATAAGATCCAGAAAGCTGAAACCATTCTTAAAGTTCTAGGTCAAATTTCATCATTTGTATCCTTCTGATACTATTTAGCATTGTTCTGCAAGGGTTAAATTAATCTTTCTCTTAGCTTCGTGTGTGATTACTATCTTTTTTGTTAATTGTGATGATGTGATGATTGATTGCTGGTCTGATGGTTAGATCAAAGAGATGGAAGCAAGTGTCAAACAACAAGAAAGACTTGCGCTGCAAGCTTCATTACATTTTGAAAACTGTATGTTCCATGTTCACCTTACAGTTTATTCTATTGAAATCTAGCTCTAATAGTAACCCCTCAATGACATACTTAATTTACAAATGTGTATGTGCTTTTACCATTTCGTAAGGTAAAAAAGAGACGGAGGACCATCGGCAACAGTTGGCATCCGCGAAGAGAAATGCAGAATCAGTTGCAGTCATTACTCCAGCTCTTGAACAAGAATTTCTACAGGTTTCGCTCTAAATGATTATTTTAAGTAATTTTTCTTGCAAGTGTATTGCTGTAATGTATGACGCTTAATCTGATTTTGTGTATCATTGTTTGTACATGAAGTTATTTATAAAAAGTGTCGTAATGTTTATATTTGAACAATATACCATGAGGTGAGAATTATAAAGTATTAACTAAACAATTGGTTGCTGTTTACGAGTATTTAGAGTGAGAACTTAACTATCACATATTGAATCCTTTTCAAGCACCACTTATCCTGTTCAAGACCTTAATGGTTTAAGAAAGTAGGAAGCTGTATAAAATGCCTTGGCATGGGCACTGGACAGACACGGAGGTATATAATATGAGGAAGTACATGCTTAGTGGTAAAATAGCACTCAAAAGGCATAAGTAGTGCTTGTGGAATAATTTATAAGCCTTGCATTGCCTCTCACATATTATATACCAGAATTGGTTCCCACATGCTGTGAGTCTGGATATGGCTTTCACGAGCAAATTATTCACTGTATGAAGCTCATTTTAAATGGTGATTAAATTCTGGATAGTCCTGGCCGAATTATGGATCAATAGTCATTATTTATGAATTATTTGCATTATAGGTAGTATCATATCAATATGTACTAGTGATATGAACACAACGCATTTGGAGAAATATTTTCCATTAAATGGCGTGTTGACTACTCTAATCGTGAAGTTAATACATGGATTTCATGATATATTCTGGTGTTTATAGATGCCTTCTACCATTGAGGACTTGAATGCCGCAATTCAAGATATTACATCTCAAGCCAATTCTATTCTCTTTTTGAACAACAACATTTTGGAGGAATATGAACGTCGTCAGAGAAAAGTAAACTTTTGTTTTAAATCGGTCTGAGCTTTGAATATCTGTTCTTTTTTTAATTTTATTTTGAACATTCATCTTTCCGTGATAGATTGAGGAGCTCACAGCGAAGTTGGAATTAGACGAGAAAGAATTGACCAGTCGTTTAGAAGAATTGAATTCTTTGAAGGTTGGTAATCCAACTTTTATTGCTGTAATGTTGAGGTTGTTGATATTACTGTACTACTTTTGCTTCAGATTTAGTCACAAATTAAAAAATCTACTGTACCTGCAGGAGAAATGGCTTCCAACGCTTAGAAACCTAGTTACTAAAATAAATGAGACATTTAGCAGAAATTTTCAAGAAATGGCTGTTGCTGGAGAAGTTTCATTGGGTATGTCGATTTAGCTCGAGATTTCTAATCTATTGATCAGTTACCATATCTATTTGATTTTTTTCGTCAGATGAACGTGGGAATGAATTCGACAGCTATGGTATTCTTATCAAAGTGAAGTTCAGGTACTTGTTATTTTAACTCTTTCTTCACATTTGATTTATTGCGCTTTCTGAATTAATGTTTATTACTAGGCTACAATGATAGGCTGATAAATTTTGTTATATTACATCTTTAATGAATATATGTACTTTATATTTCGCAAATGAATATCAGGCAAACCGGACAACTTCAAGTTCTAAGTGCTCACCACCAGTCTGGAGGGGTATAACAAAGTTGTTTGTAATTTATATTATAGATATAGGAACACATGCTTTTGTCATATCTCATCAGTCTTCCAAGTGCTTGTGTAGGAGCGTTCGGTGTCAACCATTCTTTATCTTGTTTCATTACAAGACTTGACGCACTGCCCATTTAGGGTTGTCGATGAGATAAACCAAGGTTTGTTAATGTATATCATGCATTCTACATTTATCTCTGCATTATTGTCATGTTGCCTTGACGTTTAATATCTATACGTTCATTTTGGTATCTGCTAGGAATGGACCCTATAAATGAAAGAAAAATGTTCCAGCAGTTAGTCAGAGCTGCGAGCCAACCTAATACACCACAGTAAGAACTATTCTTGGATGACTAGTTTTCATGGTCAAGTTTTGGAAGTTGCTCATTGGTGCTGACTTTCTGTGTATCTTGTTCAGGTGTTTCTTGCTTACACCAAAACTGCTATCCGATTTAGAATATGGCGAGGCCTGTACAATTCTGACTGTAATGAATGGCCCATGGATCGACCAACCCTCGGAAGGTTAATTGGCACCTTAATTCTCTAACATTATCATCTATACCTTATCTATAAAAAAAGCTATATAGAAGTTGCAAAGTTACCCATTAACTTAAGAATGGGTTTATGCTAAGTGTCCAAACTCGTAAAAATACAAATAGATTACAAAGCTCTATAGTTGCCCAAAGTTATCACTGAAATTGAATGATTGGTTATGTCAAGCCCAATTATCGATCAAAATCTAATTACTCTGGAGAAGTGCTTTGAATCAAGCCAGCCTTGTTCTTGACCCGCTACCGACCTGCATAAACCACCCATTTTGCAACCTTCAGTATTATTTTGTTTATTGTCATTTAACAATTATAAGCTCTAAGTCATTTTGTTTTATAATCTGCAGTTTGGAAATTTGGAGGAAGTTGGGGTTCTGTTATGGGGTTAATAGGAGAAAGCCATTGATAAGAACCATCAAGTAAATGGCTGGAAGAAATATAATCAGTGTACGTAGTGATTAATGATTTTTTCTCTCCCTGATTGGTGATTGTACAGATTATAACAGTAGTGTAGTAAGTAGCCTTGAAACTTTCGATGCTGATGTGTCAAGATTAGCAGTTGCGGGCCTTGTATTTGTAACTTCTTGACATAAGGTCTGCAAAGGTGCAGTGGGTAAATTGTATTTTGCTATTGGATGTGTTTTTGAATTTGCTGCACAAACTGGCAGGGATTCCGTCATTGCTTATGTTCATTCAAACTATGCCTACATGGATACTTACATATAGTTGTTTCAATTTCTACTAATTTGTTTATGAATGACGTATGTTCTAGTTGTATTTTCTCATATGACAAATGTGCATTATTAGATTGGTTTGAGGAACTAGTTGACCTACACGAGTAAAAAAAAACACACTAAAAAGTCCAAAACAGGATGACTCTGTAGTTGACTTGTTAATGCCTGTAACTTGGATGAGTAGAAGAATATAACAGAATCTTGAGTTTGTTCCCTCTGCCTTCTGGTGATTGGCACCTTGCTAGTCACTTATCATCTTTTCTATAGGTGTACTTGTCTCAAAATATTATGTTGCCACATTTGTAGAGAAATGGAATGGTAGAAATTACGATAGATGGTAAAAAGAAAAAAAATAGGAAATGAAATAAAACTTCGTGGGCTTGTTTTGGGTAAACACACCAGCATTTTATATTTTTGCCTTTTTGGTACATGACACCAGCATTTTACATTTTTGGAGATGTGAATATGAATTGTTTTACATTTAAAAGTTTAGATATGCGATGTCTCATATTAGCAGTATGGTTGAATCAAGTGGTAAACATCCTTACTTTTGGAAACAGAGGTTATGGGTTCAATCCTCATCCCATGCAAAGGTTGGAGGGCCTTTTTTATCATTTAAGTAGAAAATGGAAGCAGCCTCTCTACTTAGGTAGGGGTAAGGTCGGTATTAATAAATTTTGCGAATATATTACTTCTTTATCTACCAATATCTTTATCTCTATCTCCGTGTATAAGGTTATCTCAAAGCGTTCATGTGACATTTATTCGCACCGTATCAGTATTTTTTAGGTGACGGCTCTATATTATATAGGTGACACATCAACATCCACATGAGCAACATATCTTCCACCTAAGCATCATTGTGGTTAACATCTACTTATAGAACCTAAGACCTCCAGTTTAACATGACGACCAAATAACCACTTGGACTATGATGATTTTGTTTATTATTTAGAAATCACAATAAATAACTCACGTTTTCTAATTCCCTAAACTTTATGAACATCCTACACATTTTGAATTCAATATACTTCAACTTCAAAATATATTCATATTTATTGATCCATGTTTCATAAGGATTTCATATTAATTTCGTATTTTGAACTAAAAATAAATTTTTAAATAATAATCCATGTATTTAAGTATACTCTCTTCACAAGATTTTGCGTATAAAAACCAATCGATTCAACTTCTTAATAACTTTATCTTTGTTTTTTTTTTTTTTTCTTTCTATTTATTTTATTATGATTATGTAATCCATTTTCTTATACTTGTAATTATTTATTATTTATTTCAATGTTGCATTTTTGATGAACCAATTCTTATCCATTTTCTTACATATTCCATTTATTTTTCTTATCTTATCGATTTCAAAATATAGCTTGGTTTTTCCTTCAAAATACTGTTATTTTTAGTAGATATTTTGGAAAGATATCTGCAAATTTGTAAGAAAAGCATTTGATGTTGATGGAAAGTTAAAACATGCGAAATGGCTCTTGTGTAGCTCGAAGTGCGCGAGGCAAAATAATAATCTTACCCTAATTGTAAAAAACCCTTCTAAAGAATTTTCCACCAAATTAGTTAAAAATAAAAAGGAACAATTAAGAACTCTTTGTTTCGTTTGAACAAGAAACCTTTTCAAAACCACCTTCTTTTTTGGAGTTTCAATCAGAAAGTCTATTGAACAAACACTTGTCTTCATTCTTCGTTTGAAAAAGAAACCCTTCAAAACCACCTCAAAAATCACCTTCTGTTTCCGAGTTTCGATCGGAAAGTCTTTTGAACAAACACTTGTCTTCATTAAATGCTCCTAGTTGTTATGGGTGTGTAGACGCCATCAACAATTTCACCAACAACTCGTGTATCTCAAACACAGCTTCTCATATCATGGATATATGTGTTTATTTGGAAGGAGAGGACAACAAAAGAAATTAGCGAAGAAAATTTGAAGTAGCGTTGACAGTAATAGGGTTCATCATCTTTATTGCCTCGCTAACTCATTGTATATGGTCTTAGTCGACCTTTTCCATGCTATTCGGCATAAATTCTTCTGGATACCATCAAAGCTTTATATCTTCCGTTAGTGGTTCTTGTTCCTACTTGTGTTAATGGTTAATGTGGTGAAAAGTTTTCTATGTGATGCTTTAGGTTACAATGACATAGCAACAAGGATTCTATGTTGTTCGACTTTTTGTATACTCATATATGCAATTGTTCCCTCAATGGCGAATCTTGGTGATCTTGTTGGTAATATCACACAATTTCTTGTAGCGATTTTCGTAACACTTGCCAGTCTTTTGTTCCAACTAGTAAATGAAATTATAGATCCCACTCGTGTCTCTTTTATGGAAGTTACCTTTGATGATGTTGGTTGGTATTTATCTTTTATGCTCTCCTTTAATCTATGAACTTAATTACAATAGTTCTATACATCCTGTATTTAAAAAAGATGTTGCAGTTTAAATTTGAAAGAAAGAAAACAACAGTTTTAAAAACTAATCTAATATGGTCAACCCGTAGTGATACTCCCTCACTATTAGGTAATGTCAGACGTTGCATGATGACGTCTATCACTAGTAGCCCAAATCTCGATACAAGTGAAGTTTCACTTGTAATGTTTTTGTCTGCTATACCACTTTTGATTTTGAATATACTGTTGGTTGTGTAGGTTGTAAAAAGCGGAAGCTCGGTAACAACTACGTATAAGTATACGAGGTATATAACTTTAGGAGTTTACTATCTTCTTTTGGTTTGTGGTAACTTGGTTTTAATGTTTAGATCGATGTCTTTGTTTTGTTCAGATTTGTCCGGTATTTTATATGGATCCTTTAGCGATGCTATAAAATTGCATCTTGATTCCAGCTTTAGATATAAAGATATAAAATATAGACCGCTTAGGAAATTAATAAAAGCCCAAAGTAATTCTACAATAAAAATTGTTTCAAAGGAATGCACTGTCATGCAACGAGCTTGGGTATTTATAGTATTTCGTTTACCTTGGCTTGTTGTTGGTTCTTATGAAATTCTTGAACAAAAGCTTATTTGTCAACTATGGACGTCAGTTCAATCTTTGTTCCTTATATTATGAAATATAACGAACACTCCAAAATCAAAGATAGAGCAATATTGTTCATTGTTGAGCATACGAATCGTTGGGTTTAGAAGGGAACATAAATAGTTTCCATAATTTGTTTACGCTTTTAAGGAGATCTCAAGAATTTATAGGTGTATAATCTTTTGATAATGGTAGCATTGACGAAGCTTGTGTTCAACTAATATATTCCTAAGCAATACATGATAATGTTGAGAGTGAATTTACTTAAAATAACATTTTTTTGTTATTTTTTTCTTTTTCATTTTTCTTTCTTTTTTCCACTTTATTTTCTTGCTACTTAAAATTCGATAGTATAGAAGGTTTTCCTTTTTAAATATAAGTTGACTCGGAAAGATAACTTTCTAGGCTTTCAAGAAATTACTAGCTTATATGTAAATCTAATTATATTCATAATTATATATTAAATATTAATTGAAAAACTGTATAATTAATTTCTTTTGTTTTTGTTTTCTTCTAAGTCGAAAATTTAATTAACTATAAACTATTTGTTTTTTTTCCTTGAGTTTCTTTTCAAATAATAATGCTTTTTATGTTTAGGATTTTTTTTTTCCTTACATTTCCTTTTTTTTCCTTTTGTTTCCAACCACTTTTTTTCTACTCAAACACACTTTTTTTCTTTCAATACACACCTTCTATTTCTGAGTTTCGATCACTATGAGGTAATGTCAGACGTTGTATGGTGACATCCGTCACTATTAGCCCAGAATTTAATCTCGGTACGAGTGAAATATCACTTGTAATGTTTTTGTGTGCTTTATCACTTGTGATTTTGAATATGGTGTTGGTTGTATGTGATGTAACAAACGGGAAACCGGAAAGTTTGGTACCAACTACGTATAAGTTTACGACGTATATAATTTTAGTAGCCTACTATCTTCTTTTGTTATGTAGTACCCTGTGCTTTAACATTTAGATTGTTTTCTTTGTTTTGTTCAAATTTATCGGGCAATTTTTATGGATCCTTTAGGGATGCTTTAAAAATACATCCTTATTGGGTGAAAATATTTTCCAACTTTACATATAAAGATATAAAACATAGACTGGTTAGGAAATTAATAAAATCACTAAGTAGTTCTATAATGGGCTAATTAATTGGAAAGTACCTCAACTTGTCACGAAATCCTGTTTTAAGACTATATTTTTAAAATGTCTATTGTAAGGATTGAAACCGGTAAAAACTTTTTTTTAGGGTCCGCGATCAAGTAACCGTAAACATTATTTTTAAATTTCATTTTCCTTTTAATTTTTGCCTAAATATATATTCCATGTCATTTAACATAATTTAATCATTTTACATGTCATTTTAAACATAACTTAGATCTAAAAAAATACCCAGATTTGTAACATCTTCATCATCATAACACCACCACCCCATATGAATCTCATAGCCTTCATATCAAAACTGGCTAAAAATACCTCATATTTTGTAGGATTATCATCAAACACACAAAACAGATTTAAAAATAATTCCATAGCCTTTCACATATCTTATAATCTTACATTATTCACATTACATTTGGATATCAATCAAACCTTTTGTCTTCAATTTTTAATCAAAAACTATATATACATATATATAAATATATATACACACACGTACAATGATGATGATGAAGTCAATGGTGGCGCAGATCCGGGCACCACCCGCACCAATATTCGGCTACCTATCATGTGGTGATGCGGTAGTGACTTTTAGGTGGCATGGCAGTGACTGCGCGATGGCGACAACACGACGATGTGGGGCGGTGTATCTCGTTTTTCTTATATACAGAAAAAGGAGAGAGAGATTAGTGTTTGTAAAGTGTATTTGTGTATTTCTCATATACAAGTATTATATTATATGGAAGTTATTTTTGTAGTGTTTTGCGGTGTATCTCGTTTTTCCGGCGATGTGGGGCGGCGGCCTGGCGGTGGGTGATCGGAATCAGAGAAGGGGTGGAGAGAGGTAGATCAATGGTTGCAAAGTGTGTTTTTTGTTTTTATAATCATGATGATGACGTCATATTCCGGCCATCAGAGAAACCGCTAAATGACCCCATGGAATTCTTTCTCGTTCTTGGAGCATTTATGTTTTACAAGTTTCTAAAGCTTTAGCTCCACCCCCGTTACATCACAATAATAATACTAGTGTTAGTCAAGATCATTTTCAAAGTGTTGACCATTTTCAAGATATTATTGATTCTGCTACTACTATTATTACTCCTTTTGCTTTTTCTTCTTATGGAACGCATTATATATTATTTTATACCTATTTATTATTATATAAATTAAATAAATAGAGGTCAAAGGGCCCCAGTCGTACACATAGGTGCCAAGTAAGTAATAACCTACTCCACGTCATATCTTAGCCGGTAGAGACCCTTAATAGAAGTTTCTCCCGGTTTGGTTTCCCACAATAGACATTTTAAAAGTTTGGTCTTAAAAAAGATTTACAGGACAAGTTGAAGTACTTTCTAAGTAAATAGCCCTATGAAATAAGTGAATGTTAATTCACATATATGATCCTTTCTACTACATATATACATGGTTGAAATTTGAAAAAACAGGTTAGATCCTTTTTTCTTTTTAGTTAAATTATTTTTATTTGATGAACAACCCACCCTTTATACCTATTTGGCCGGGAATGTTGGCCGAGAAAAGATGGTAACAAGAAAAGGCAACCACCAGATTTATGTGTAAATCAAAACCCACCGGAATATTTGACCCACTAGATTTGTATGAAATAGTAATTTTTAGGCAGCATATTCTTCCATCCGATCCCAATATCTTATCCCTTCATTCTTTCCTTATTAATCAGCCAATTTCCCCATAGAAGCCAAACACATTCTATACAGAATATATATACATTTACAGATATAAAAGTTGTGTGTGTCTATTTGCATTTATGGGGGTTAGGTTTTGATTTTTTCTGACCTTGATTATTCTTATCAGAATTCAACTCCTCCACTGTTTGCTTTAGTAAACTCTCATCAGTAACCTCCTTCTACCAAAATTGTCACTACTAGAGAATCTGTGTATACCCATGGATTACCCACGGATATATCTTAACCGTGGGAAATCTGGGGGAAATATTTTTCAAAAAAATGTTTAGCTAATCCGTGGATAATCCATGGGAAAGATTTTCCCTCTGATTTCTCACGGGTTATATGTTTCCGTGGGTAATTAGTGGGAACTACATGGGAAACTCTTTTACAAATTTTTCTAGGATAGTCCGCGGGTAATCCGTGGGAAGTATTTCCCACAAATTTTCCACGGATTATATAAGACGGTGGGAAATCCGTAGGAATTTCTTAAGAAATATTTTTCAAAAAATCTTCTAGACAATCCGTGGGTAAATCATGGGAAAGTTTTCCACGAATTTCCTATAGATTTCCCATGAATTTTGTTATTTCGTGGGTAATCCGTGGGAAATCCTTGGGAAAATTATGACAAATTCATACAATTGTCATTTTTTGTGGATATAGTGTATGTATCGATGTACATTGTATGTAACTACATATATGTAATTCCTAAACATATTCGTACATACATAGACTGTATTTATATGTATCGTGTATCTATGTATGTACGTATAATACATGTATATGTACATGTAAGTGTATTTAACACTCCACATCTATCCATAAAACACATACATGTCTGTAAGTCCCAACTACACGTAGATGGTACAACTGGAGACACCTCTATGTCAATAGTGGAATTTCTTTGCAATACACT
>JANDBE010000051.1:21142811-21157889 GCA_024320915.1 Erigeron philadelphicus
GTTGAAGTGTAGAATATATTGAAACGCTTGTTTTTAATCAAGGACAACAATCTTTCGAACTTACTAATCGAAACAGATTGTGATTATATTCCAAGCTTTCGCTCGAATCATTGGACCAAAATCATCCACTGAAGAAGATCATGGAAGATACTATCACGATAAAGATCGGGCAAAAATAGGCCCTAGTTCATAGAAGAGAAGATGGGAACCAATGTGTGGGTTTGGTTAAATTTCTTAATGTTTTTCTTAGTTGAATATCCTTTTGGTTAGGGTTCTGGTTGACTTAATTTGATTCGTATAAATATGCTAGCTATCTCGATTTGAGTTTTCCTAATTATAAGTGTTGTTAAATAATAAAACTTTTGTTAAAAAAAGTTATGTTAATGAAACTAATGAATGATTATAAATAAATCAAATATTCTACCAAGTATTTCTTACTGCTTCTCATTTATTCACATGACACAAATAATCTAAAAAAGCGATTATCATATCGTGTCTGACACAACATGATAAGATACGAACACGATAAGACACGAGCATGATAAGATTAAACACACACACCACACGATAGCTAATCGCGTTAGTTTTTCCAAACACGGACACGACACGATTTTTAAAAGTTAACATGATAAGGGACCTGTTAAGCTGTTAAGGGACTTTGTAAAAAGGTACACGATAAGTACCTGCTAACGCGTCTTGATGTGTCCTTAACAGGTCTTAACATGTCCATATAAATACTACTTATTCGTGTCTTAACAAGTTAGGGTCGGACATGTTAAGACACGAAACAAGTTAATGTCAAACACGTAACACGAAAACCAAGTCGTGTCATGTCGTGCTAATAGGTATGTGTAAGAAATTGTCAGCTCTAGATTTTTGGATAGAAACATGATAAGTTCACCAACAAATATTAGTTCGGCATATAACTGGACTATACCAATTTTTTCATTTGGCGTAAGGATTCAACAAATTTATAAGCATATTAACTACTTTCATACCTAAAGCAGTTACTATTTGTCAGTGGTGGCTCAAGGGTATGGCAAATAAAGCAAGGGCTTTAGGCCGCGTATTATTGAAGGCCTCAAATTTTATATACAAGTTAAATATATCAGTTTATTTTACGTATGGGGAGAGAAAAAATCATATACAATATGTGTAAATAAAAATAAGTGTAGTTTAAAAGAACTTTAGATTAAGTGAACTGTGATATGTTTTGAGTTTTTTGTTCTTCTTTCTAAATAAGTTTTATCTATAAATAGGCCTCACTTATTTGTTTCGCTTTAGACCCCAACATGGTTTGAGCCGCTACTAAAGAAAGGTATGCACGGAAGTTAATCCACAAGAAAGAAAAGTACACAAACATGAGGTCCTCATTCATTTGCGAAAAGTTTCCAATTACTCTCTAGTCTCTACACGAATTTATACATTATGCACTTTTCTTTTAATTTTCATTGTTAGTATCAGCTCCCAAAACTAAGCATGAAAGCTAGACAACAATACCATTGTGCATAAAACAAAAGTTACACGCAATGAGAGCGTAACTTAACCTCATTACTTCCGTTATGATTTATTCTTACGCCATCACAAACTCTAATGACACACAGTTGACATATTCGTGCTAATGTACCTCATCACTTCCTTTATGAACTTTTTCTTTTATAATCTATACTTATTTACACACATCAACAAACATAAATAAACATGCTTAAAATAAAATAAAAAAACGTAGACGTAACCCTCATACCAACTGATAAGTTGATGCTAATGACACCTGATGAGGCATTGATGTGCAACGGATGAGACATCCGATTAATTCTCTCATTGGCACTAGTGTGATAAATTGTTGTGCATTTTTAGTTTTTTTTTTTTAAAATGGCAAAAAACTTTATTAAATAATAAGGACCGGACTAGCAAGATACTAGCGGTCAATAGAGTACATATTCTAGAAATACAATTTATTACACAATCTAGAACTTACTCGAAACTTTCATACAAGTTTCGAGGACAACACTAGCAATCAACCAAGCTTTAGCAAATATTAAATACAAACTTGACCCAGCCAACAAGAGAAAGCGATACTCAACAACCTTCATCCGATAATGGATTCACATTCCAATTCTCCGACATAACCTTATGTTTCTTATCACGGCTACAAATTTTTAGTTATTCTCTCATTAAGGAAAACAGTTATATCTTAGCCAGTGCCGGCTTAAGCTTTTTTCGGGCCTTAAACGAGATTAATTTTGGAGGCTTACTTTGTTAGCATATAAAACAAAGAAAGCAAAAAATATATATTTCAACGTGTAGTGAAAGGCACTTTGGTCTACTACTTTTCATTGTGATGTGAGTTAGTGACTAAATTTTATCCTATGGAATTGTTACTTGCTATTGTGAAGAAAATGTTACATCCATATATATCTCCTCTTGTGTTTGATTTTGAGTAATAAAAAACAAAATGATAAATTTTATATCAAATGGTACATACCTAATAACTAATTCACAGTCATATCATCTTAGATCATTTCAATATTCAAGTTCATATCATCGAAGAAGGTTCATTTTTAGGGAGGTGAAGGAATTAGGGACTATGTGAGTGCTAATTATATAGTCTCCTTTTTTATTCTAAAGGGCTGAAGGCAAAGAGTTATTGGTTTTTCAACCAGCAACAGCCATTTACTCTTTTTTATTTAATGATAATATTAACCCAATTACCCAAATATCTAAAATACTAGGCCCATCATAAATTTTGGGGGCCTTAAAAAAGTGGGGGCCCAAAGCAATTGCTTACCCCTTGAAAACTATTGAGCCGGCCTTGATCTTAGCCAATGTTACTAGTCAAATTTGTCACCCTTCCATGATTTTAGGAAAACAGTTCTATCTTAGTCATTGTTACTAAGTTATCAGTAAAGTCAAATTTGTCACCCTTCCATGATTTTATTTCTTTGGAATAACTCTACGTCTACTGTCTTTATCAGTTGACTTGACCTTTATTATTTTTATTTTTAATTCTGTTGATATATACATCCTATATCTAGTTATTCAACTTTTAACTTATATATTATATACGACTGTGTTAGACAACTAGATATTAAAAGGAGAATTACTAAAATGTTCTAACACCTATCAAAAATTTTACCTATTTGATCGATGAATTCTTACAACCTAATCTCTTTAGTAAGGAACAATATCATCCAATAAAATCATGCCAAATGTCCATTTTGTACTAACTTCTTAAAACCAATATTCCCTCTGTCCCATATTAAATTTTCGTTTTTGGCTTGTCAAGTCTTATGTTCGCAACTTTGACCATAAGCATCTTTGTGTGTTTTATATAGTAGCTAGGCTTTGAAAGTTATCACTACTAGAAAATCCAGATTTTCCAAGGAAATTTTTTCAAGGAACCAGTTTCCTTGCAAATTAACAAGGAATTACTGACCAAACAACTACAAACTCCTAAGTTGCAGATTCGCAAGAAATTTACAAGGAAATACGAACGACCTGTGAGCCGTTGATAATTCCTTGGAAAAAACTAACAAATTTTCAATAGATTAGCAATAAACTTATTAGTCCTTGATATTTCCTCAGAAATGATATTCTTTGAATAATTTTCTATAACTTAATCAAAAATCTTCAAAATAAAACAAAAAATCAGGTACATGATTTATAACATATTGTATACGTATAAAGAATAATTATATATGTATAAATTAAAAAAAATTCCTTGAAAATCTCTCTGAAATTTTCAACGACTTTTAAAGGAACTTTTATTTGTTATTCTTTTTCCTCCAATATAAGACACATACACATTTATAAATATGTTATTACATACATATATGCATACATGTGTGCAAGCATAATGTTATGTACGTTTATACTTCGATACATATACGTATATATATATATGTTTGCAAGTTTAGTGTATTTACCAACGTGTATGCCTTGTCTATAAAAGTACATCGTTTCTATGCATATTTAGTGGTTCTAACTAACTTTGTGTATAGATAACACGCACATATGTGTTTGTAGTTGTGTATATGTGTGTATTATTTTTGAATTGTATAAAAATCGGAAAAAACAAAACGTTCGTTGATAATTCCTTAGAAACTTGCAAGGACTTTTCAAGGGACATTCTATCTTTTGACTTTTATTTTCAAGTTTAACAATCACCACATCTATAAATAGGTCTTTACACACATACATAGACATATATAAATGTTTATGCATATTTTACGTACGTCTATACGTAGATGGCATGTATATCTACATGTTTGCAAGTTTAGAGTACATGTAGAATTGTATGCTTTGTCTATATACGTACACATATATTTGTATATTTAATGGTTCAAAATTTTTTTTGATGTAAATAATGCATATATCTGTGTTTGTAGTTGTTTATATGTGTGTAAGAGTATTAAATTGCATGAAAAATGAAAAAAACGCAAAATTTTCGTTGATAATTCCTCTGAAACTTCCAAGGACCTTTCAAGGAACATTTTAGTTTTCTTTTATTTTCTCCGATTTAAGAAACATCACATGTATGAATATGTGTTTTACACAAAAACATAGACATATATTAATATTTTTCATAGTTTTATGCACGTATATATGTAGATGACATACATATTTAAGATGTTTCCAGGTTTATAGAACTTGTAATGTGCCCGCGTCGTTCGTATTAGCACACATCTATGTATATTTAATCAATCCTACTACTTGTTGATATATATAAACACATATATATGAGTATGTAGTTGTGGATTTGTGCTTAATTGTTTTAATTTGTATTGAAAATGAAAAACGGAAAAATTTTGTTGAAAATTCCTTTAAAATTTTCAAGGGATTTTCAAGGAAATTTAATATAAGTTGGAAAAAATAGTGTTCCTTGAATAGCCCTTGAAAACTTTCAAGGAAGTTGCAAGGGAAAAAAAATCTGACAAAAATCCTTTTAAAACGTGGATTGCTTTCTTAGGGTTTCAACAACTTTATCCCATCTAGCAGCCACATTTCTTTATCTTCTTTTTTCTTTTTTTTTTTTATCTTTTACAAACAAAGCCCCTGATTTATAATCTTCAACATGTAAAATTTAGGGCTTTGATTCCAACAATTTAATTTCTAATCAAGAATATGTCTTAACATCAACGAATCAAACGCAACGGTACCCGTGGAGCTCCTCCCATTCACTCCACCGCAACAGTAACCTTCGACCTCCTCCCATTCACTCCACCGCAACACAACAGTAACCGTGGAGCTCAGCCAACATCAACAAAAGGTAATATTTAATCAACTAAAGGTGATTTTTTCTAATATTAATGGCAGATGCGATGTTTATTACTTTTTTTCTTTGTCATCTTTTATTGAAAATAATTATGTAGTTTTCTACTCTTAAAGTGGTTAATAAATCAAATTATGTGTATCACCTTAAAGAGCTAGCCCCTTCTCTTCAAATTTTTGCTACCAAAGTTTGGAGGTGAACTTATATATACCTGATGACTTTTTCTGAAAATCCTTCTATTCAGCTAAGTTAAGGTTTCACAAATCCTTTGAAGATAGAATTGTTACTTCTGTTTGAGACATGATTGATTTTTGCTCTAAAATTTGAGTTTTGACACCTAACTAGGTGGCTTGTTTTGTGTTCAAGGGATATTTTGTTCTTGATCGTCAGTTTGTGGTTAAGTGAAACATCTGTACTAGTTAATGGCTCGTATATTTTTTAGGTGGTGTTAGTGAACCGTCTGTATTATGCATAGTGCTTAACTCCTTTTAGAATATCACTAATTATCTGTACAAGTTTTTCATGATTTTGTGTCATATCATATAATGTGTTCTATTATGTGTATTATAAGTGTATCCTAGTGACTGAAAATTTATGCCATCTTGTAGCAACTGAATTACAAGTAAATATCATCTGTGTAAGACTAGAGAACCTGAATTATAAAACTGTGACTCTCTTAAAGTGGATAATGTAACACCCTAAATAAGTCCAGATCGAAAGTATTTAAATTTTGTTTTTGACCTTCATTTGTGGCAGATAGTTGTAGATATATAGATGTTATGCATAAAATTGATATGTCATGTTTATATTATGCTTGTAGTTTTAAACATGTCAACACTTAGGGATAGAGAATGGATGTACAAACGACTTACCCCTGATGGTTATCTGCATGTCGATTACTTGCTAAAAGTTGATGAGTTTCTAGATGTGGCTTTTTCTAGTGAGGAACTCGTTGAAAGAAAAGTGTACGTGGGACCATAGTACGTAGTATCAAATGTCCTTGTATAATTTGTGGAACTACTTACTATAGAGTAAGAGATGTCGTTAAGACTCACTTGATAAAAAAAGGATTCATGCATGATTATACAATTTGGTGGGCACATGGTGAAACCGACAATACATATCATGTGGGACAATGTTCTAATCCCATAGGAAATGATGATGAAGATGTTGATGGTTGTAGACAAATGGTGTTGGATAATATGTACCCAACATGTCAACCAGAATTAGGTTCAAATACGTTTGAAGAACAAGTTCCAAATGCAACTGCTAATAGATTTTATAACATGTTAGAAGCATCTGATAAGCCTTTGTGGGATGGGTGTGAAGATTGGTCAAAGTTACATGCTGCCACAAGGTTGTTGCATTTAAAATCAGAATGTAATATACCCGAGTCAACCTTTAATAAGTTGCTTTCTAACTTTAAAAGCATGCTACCAAAGGATAATACACTACCAGAGAATTTCTACCAAACAAAGAAGAGTCTGAAAGAACTTAGTCTGCCAAAAGTTAAGATCGATACTTGTAAGAACCATTGCATGTTATTTTATAAGGAAGATATTGATTTGATGAACTGTCGATGGTGCGGGGAGTCTCGTTACAAAAGTGGTGGACGAGTTGCAAACATGGTTTTGACTTACATGCCGATTGCTCCAAGACTCCAAAGGTTGTATATGTCAAAAAAGACGGCTAAAGAGATGATTTGGCATTCAACTCACCAAACAGTTCCAGGTAGCATGGTACATCCTAGCGATAGTAAGGCTTGGAAGCATTTTGACGAAATTAATCCATTTTTTGCTGAAGAGGTTCGAAATGTTCGCCTTGGATTATGCACTGATGGTTTTAGTCCAATGAATTCAAATTCAAGTCCGTATTCTCTATGGCCTGTCTTTCTTACGATCTATAACTTGCCTCCGTGGATGTGTTTGAAAGATTCGTACGTTGAATTGTGCTTGGTTATTTCCGGAAAAAAGAGCCCAGGTCAAAATTTGGATGTTTTCTTGAGGCCGTTGATAGATGAACTGATGATGCTGTATGATCTTGGTGTCGAAACGTTTGATGCTTATCGTAAAGAAAATTTCACACTTAGAGCTATACTGTTGTGGACAGTTAGTGACTTCCCTGCTTATGCAATGTTGTCCGGCTGGAGCACACATGGACGGTTAGCTTGTCCACACTGCATGAATGATGTGGAATCCTTTCAATTAGAAAATGGCGGTAAACCATGCTGGTTTGATTGCCATCGCAGATGTTTACCGACGACACATCCTTTTCGACGTGATAGAAAAGGATTCAAGGTGCAAACAACTGCCAGGTCATCTACTCCACCGCCAGAGCTTTCTGGATTACAAATTTGGCAGCAAGTTCGTGACATACCGTCTGTATATGAAGGTGTTCCATATAATCCAAAGAATAGAAAACCTCTAGGCTTTGGAATAACTCATAATTGGGTTAAGAGAAGTATCTTTTGGGAGCTGCCATATTGGTACACTTTGTTAATTCGACATAACCTTGATGTAATGCACATTGAGAAAAATGTCTTTGAGAATCTCTTTCAAACCGTCATGGACACTTCAAAAACGAAAGACAACATCAAGGCAAGGAAGGATGTGGAGTTGTATTGTGATCGTCCCATGTTGCATATTTCTCCTAGTGGAAACAATAAGTTTAGCAAACCAAAGGCATCATATGTTTTGACGAAGCCACAAGTGAAAAAAATATGTGACTGGTTAAAAAAGAAGGTTAAATTTCCTGACGGGTATGCTTCAAACATAGGTGGATGTGTAAACGATAAAGATTGCACCTTTTACAGTTTCAAAAGTCATGATTGCCATGTGTTGATGCAACGATTGCTTCCTATTGCATTAAGAGGGATGGTACCAAATGCGATATGGGATGCAATAACCGAACTTTGTACTTTTTTTCGTGTATTATGTTCGAGGGTCTTACACATGGAAGACCTAGAAAAGTTGCAAGAGAGTATCGTTGTTACAATTTGCAAGTTGGAAAAAATATTTCCACCTGGTTTCTTTGACTCAATGGAACATCTTGTAATACATTTAGCTCATGAAGCTATCATCGGTGGTCCTGTGCAATATAGATGGATGTATCTATATGAGAGGTATTGAATACTTATTATCTCTATTCACATTAAGAAACCTATATAATTTGCTAACACATTTTTTATACTTTTTAGGAAACTTGGGTCATTGAAAAAAACAGTGAGAAACAAGGCAAGAGTGGAGGGGTCTATTGTTGAGTCTTACCTTGTAAATGAGCTTTCGACTTATTGCTCTTTATATTTTGAGCCAACAGTAGCAACACGACTTAATCGAGAGCCTCGGAATTTCGCTCCTGAGATTCCTAGTTTGGGACAAACTGATGATCGATTAAGCATTTTTAAAGTTCCGTCTAGGAGATTATCTGAGAAAGGTGGGAAAAAAAGATTCTTATCTGATGAGGAAATGGACAAGATTCACACATATATCTTGCTTAACTGTGAAGAGGTTCACCCTTACATATGGCTGTTTGATGAATGGGTGAGAGAAACACAACCTTTAATTGAAGAAGGGGTACTTGATGTTTATAGAGAACATAAGTTTTCTAAGTGGTTCGAGAGACATGTAAGTATAACATTATAATTATAGTTATTTTAACTTGCTGGTGGAATATCCCTAAAAACATAACACATGTTGTCTTGTTTTTGTAGGTTAAGCAAGGTTTAAATGATATCAATGAAAACCTGAAAGATCTAGCATATGGTCCCATACGTGAAGTTCGATCATATAATGGGTATTATGTCAATGGCTACAAGTTCCACACTCTGGCACATGGTAATATGCATGTGACATACAACAGTGGCGTATGTGTTAAAGGGTCTACTTATAATGAGGTTGAAAGTGACTATTACGGATTATTAGAGGAGGTTTTAGAGGTTGAATATGCTAGTGATTTAGGGAGTTGTGTGGCTGTTTTGTTTAAGTGTCGTTGGTTTGATCCTGTTGATGGAGTAAGGGTTAACCAAAAACATAATATCGTTGATGTTAAATACAAGTCCAAAGGATGCATTAACAACCCATTTGTCCTAGCGTCACAAACTGAACAAGTGTATTATGTCGAGTATCCTTCAATGACTAGAGATTTGAAAGACTGGTGGGCAGCTATCAAAACGAAGCCAAGAGGTGTATATGAAGTAGCAGAACAAGTGAGTGAGGTAGATGATGATGAAAACATGGACGGTGAACATTTTTTTCAAGAGAATGAAAGATTAATTTGTACAAATATAGATGAGGATATAGAACCTGTTTGTCTTGTCCAAGGAGGGAGAGACGAAGTTGGCGATAATGATGATGATAATACTAATGATGATGGCAACGAGGAAGCCGAGTTTGATGACTTAGATGAGAATTCAGATGAGGATGGCGACCCATATATATCAGGAGATGATTTTTCTGACTAGTTACTTTTAACCTCTTCAAACTGAGCTTAGTGTATAACTGATGAACACCCAACCTTTTGAGAATCTAATCAGGTCTAGGCTCATTTAATTAACATACAATGAATATGTAGTGGGTACAGTTTCAATTTATTTTGTGTTCCATTCATTAACTTAGTTTGTGTTCCATTTCAACTATGAACACTTGTAGAAAATGCTCTAGTACTATATAATTTATCAACTAACTTTTTACATTGTTTTAATACAGGCTTGCTAACTGGTGCCACTTAAACTTTTCCACCCACTTTTGACTTGTGTATATCATAGGTATGGTTATTTGATGCTTTTTGTTATGTAAGTTTTTTTAAAATGATGATTAGTTAATATTATAATATGTTTTAGGCATCATGGATCATTCTCGTGGAGGTAGCACGGGCAGGGGAGGTAGCACGGGCAGAGGAGGTAGCACGGGCAGAGGAGGTGGTACACATCCAAGAGGTAGCACAGGTACAGGGAGTTGCACAGGTCGAGGAGTTAGCATAAGTCGAGGTAGAGGATCTTTTAGTAAAAGTAGAGTAACCATAGGTAGAGGAAACAACGATGTTTATGGGCGTAACGATGAGACAGATTGTCCCATTAGTCCTCGGCAATATAATTCTTGTCATGTTAGTAATGGTTCTTATCATGCCGGTCCTCGTAGATCTCCTTCTGGTAGTCCTAGTATATCTAATCAGTTTAGTCCTAATCAATCCAGTTTACGTCATGCTAGTCTTAAGAATACTGGTCCTGGTGTATCCCCTCGTGCTCATATTGTAACTGATCATGATAGTCCTAGTGTATCTCAATATAGTCCCAATGTATCTCATAACGAGTGTTTAGATAATATGGACATGGATGACTATGTGGAGGAGGAATCATCAGATGCGTTTGATGAGGATTCAAATGTTGTAGAGCAACCACCTACAAATCCATCAAATCGTATAGAAATTTGGCTTCTTGGTGAAGAGTATGTATATATATCATATTTATAATACCATTAAACTCAAGATCAGATTATACGAAGGTTAATTTTCTTATAATGATTCCATTATGCAGGTTTGGTGACCCAAAGGTTGGCCGCAAGGCTATAGCTATTTTGAGGAGCATGTACAACGGGGCGTGGGCTACATGGGCTGATGTTGAATCAGATTATGTTGAAAAGTTATGGGGACGATTCCAGGTTATTACTTACTAGTTATTAACCCGTTTTTACAAGTAAAGATTATTATATATCCTAATGAAATACTTTTATGTGCAGAAATATTTTTATTGGCAGTCTAACATAGATGAACAAGTTCGACATGCATGGAATAAGCACATGCAACTTCGATTTTATAATGTCACCCAAGCAGCTAGAGCATATGCAAAGAGAAAAGCATTTGAGGAAGATGGTGTCGTGTTAGAGGATGATTTATCTGTTCTTCTTCCCTATCACCCTAAATGGATCAAACATGAACATTGGGTCATACTCATTGAGAAGAATTGGAACACTACTAAGTGGAAAAACAAATCTGCAACAAATTCTAAGAACATAACAACTTTAGTAGATGGGCAGATGGCAAAACATACATGTGGCTCTATAAGCATTGCTCAGACTAAATATCGATTGGTAAGTTATCTTAACTTTGGAATATTTTGATAACTTGTTACTAATTATGTTACAATTTCTTTTGTTGTTCGTAGTCTTTTTCTAATTATGTAAACTGTCACTTATAAAGGAAAAGAAGTTCAAGCGCAAGATAACTTTCAATCATCTGATAACACATTGCCATTCAAAGAAAGGAACCAGGCTAGGCGAAAAGGACGAGAACGACACCACTCCACCTGTGTTTCTTGACCCAAGGGCCCAACATTTGGTGGTAAGTTTAACAACTACTTGAGTTAGTTATTGAATTTGGAAACAAAAAATAAGTTATCTTTTTTTTATATAAATGATAGAATGAATACGCCACAAGTTATGCCGAGAAATACACGACTGAAGATGCTGAAATGGTGACTGATGACGTCGAGCTTTGGATGGAGTGTGCGGGGAAAGGTAGAAAGGGGCTGTATGGTGGCGGTATACGACAAGATCTTAATTTCGTGGTGACGGGTGAACTAAGTACACAAAGTAGTATTGGTGTGTCAAACTCGAATGAGCAGGTTTGTTTTTTTTGTTTTTATTTCATTTTTGCATGCTATATTGCTTTGTTTGGCCTTTTATAGCTGAAAGATTGATAAAGTGGGTGATTGTTTATAGACCATAGGTGGCCTTTTATATTGTTAGTGAATCTTGATGTTTAGTTTTACTTCAACACAATTTTATTAACAGAAGTCATGTAGAAAAATTGTGCGACACAATGTGCAGCAAAGATCAAATTAGTTCTGAATCTCTGATGTAAAATAGTGCTCATAGTGTTTTAATCTTTGGCTAGTACTATTCGACTGATAAATGTGTTGCATAAAATTAACTACTGTTGGGATTCTTGCTGGTACTTATCAATTTTTTTAGCTATTTTATAAATTTATATAACTAATCCATGACCTGTTAGAGAAATGAAAACAATATCAAACCCATTTTTTAAGTCGACCAAAGTGGCCATCTCTAATATTTACTCGTGTTCCTAAGTGGAAAAATATAGACTAGACTGGAATACAGAGATAGATGCATACATGTTGTAACTCGAAATCACCGAACGTTGGATGATGAAATATTGTAGCATTCATAGATGGATTATTTGCTATACTTCTTTCCTGCTCTATTGCATCAAGCAGCTCCTGACTGCCAATGAAGATATTATGATGTAAGTATCAATAGCTCTTCATGAAAAGAAAAAAAAACAATACACATAAGAGATGAATGATCATCATTATTCTTCTTATCCTCCACATAAGGGCAGAGAAAAGAACAAAAACAAAAGTGCAGGCTTGACGGATAATATGGCTTCTTGGAGCCCACATATGTGTCTTCGTCTCTCTACTTCATAATGTGAAGGGCAATTGTGATCATTCACCTCATGTCTAATCTGAAAAACTATAACCTGCTTGGGTCCTTCAAGCTGATGGACTGCCAGCACATTGGGCATTGGGAGCTCCTTTGACACCTACATAGATAAATCACGTAAAAGTTACAGTCAATAGTAATGTAATATTTTAGGATTGCTGAAATCAACCCGTTATGCAAAAATGAGGCGACTCTGGCTTTATATCAAATTAGGATTTACAGTTTGATCGAGTTACAGTTTGATTGAGATATTGTTTGCTTGAATGGCGGGTTGAAGTTTTGATCGAGTTACAGTTTGATCGAGTTTCGATCAATATGCAAATTAACTTGACTTTCATTAATTTAGTGATTGTTTACACAATATGCAATACCATGTTTATTATAGTTAATATAAGTATTACTATATATTCTAAGTTCATTTATTTTTTGTATATAAGAAGTAAGTGCATCAGTTAGTTAGTTAGTTGGTAGTTTTTGGTTTCATTGTTCTAATGGTAAAATGTGTACGCGTTTTTATTTGGTAGGTTCGTACTTTGATGGCAACGGTTGAACGACAACAAAAAGAGATTGAAGAACAAAAAGCACTTGCGGAGAAAGCAACACTAGCGGTTGAAGAACAGAAGGCGTTGGGAGAACGCCGACTAAAGGAAATGGAGGATAAGTTTGACGCTTTTACCGCAACGATGCTTAAAAATTATCCGCCTCCTAGCTAGTATCTAGTATTGGAAACATTAAACATTGTTATGTCTTTTGTTCCTAAGTAGCTAGTATATATCTATGTTAGAAACGTTAAATATTGCTAGGAGCTTTTGGAATTTGTAATGAATTTGATACGATGGATGGTTTTAAGCAATTTCATGTATGTTAAAAGTTTGTGTGATTACTATTGAATTTACAGGATTTAATTGCAGTTTTACACATTTTCAATATCCGGGAATGTGAGAAAAAATGTATTATTTGAGAAATACTCATAGGTTTTTAAGGGATTTTCAAGGACTTGTTTATTAAGGAATTTTCGAGAAAATAGTTTGGCAGGGGTTTTCAAGGACTTTTTGTAAGGAGATTTCAACGAATAGTTAGCAACGAACTTGCGAGGAAGTTTTATCAAGGAATTTTAGAGGAAGGTGTATTGAGGATTTTGCAAGAAAATGTATACTAAGGAAGTTTCAAGGAACATTTTTCAAGGTAAAGACCCTCAAAAATTCCTTGATAACTGGTCCTTGATAATGCGTTGGAAATAAGCGATCTCCTTGAAAAATCCTTGAAAAATCTGTTTGCCAGGAAGCTTTTTCCAAGGACTAGATTTCCTTGAAAACTTGTTTAAAATCTCTGTTTTAAAGGATCTTTCAAGGAAAAACCTCCTATGTAAATTTGATTTTTCTAGTAGTGTATATCAATGAAAATTATATTTAAAACTCAATCCGACCATATATAAATTATATGAAGTGTTATATAGTTAAAACAAAAATATTTACGGTCAAAGTTGATTGAAGAAGACCTGACAGATCAAAATTGGACATTTAATATGGGACAAAAGAATTATTTAATTAAGTGTTGTTTGTTTATACATAAAAACCAATATTAAAAGAAAAAAAACTAACAATAAATTACTATCCACTTCCATGGATATATGTTGTTGTGGACGAGTACATTGACATGGTTTGTCAACATGTCGTTGACTATGGTATATGCAAGACTTCACTATTATACGGTGAAGTTTTCTAGATGTCGAACTGAATGTTTGAAAAAAACATTGACATGGTTAAAAAGTTCTAAACTTGGTTTCCTATATTTTCATGATTTAAGTAAAATTTGATTAATAAGTTATTAGGTATTTTTTGTATCACTAGTTGTTACCGGTAACCATTGATTACTTTTTAATATTCAATAACTTATAATAATGAGGAGAAAGTATATAAATAAGAAACATGAAATTTCGTAACTTGATATGGAACTATCCAGGATGCCTACAGTCAATGTTGTTTTCACAAACATATATCAGTAGAATTCTATAGAAAAAAACCTACTGCAATTCAATTTGATTCGTTCAAGTTAATATGCATGGTTTAATTTTCTAGTCATATACATTCGAGATCAAACAAAAATATTCAGTTACTACTGAACAACTGATCATGCATGTAAATGTATATATCTATACTATATTATAAAGCAAAAACCCTATAAATTTTCAACATTAAACTTGAAATATTGATTTTAAGTACTTTTCCAAAATACTCCTCTTATCTATTCTACATTTACCTAAAATAACTATAATACCCTTTCTCTCTCCTCAAATCTCAACCAATCATATATCTCTCCTCCATAAATCATTTTATTCCTCTATATCTT
>JANDBE010000051.1:21185125-21198764 GCA_024320915.1 Erigeron philadelphicus
GAATTTTGAGATATTTAATGAATTATTAATTTATAGTTTTATTGGGACTAGTATATTTACATTGGAGTTTCAAAAAACTTATTATCTTATTATTTAATTAATTGGGGTCCAATTTTTATAAGGAAAAAACAAAATACTTATAAGATAGTATTTAATAGTATAGATATAAATATAGATATATAAAAGGAAAAAGAAAAAAGAAAAGTAATAAATAAATACTACATGATGTGCTGGCCCATTAAGGGGAGAAAAATAAAAAAATAAATGAAAGACCAGAAAAATTCCTCAATAACTAGGGCATAATACTCCTTTGTTCTTGTATATACGAAGAAAACATACACACACAGAGTAAGAAAAGAGAGAGAGAGAAAAAAAAATGGTGGGAGTTGCAGTGATTTATACTAGCGATGCAACCGAACCGAGATTGATGGGATTGCAATCAATTTCCAACCCTCCTGTACAAGAGGTAATTCAGGTACGACGTCGTTTTATTGTTTTTCCCTTTCTCCCCTTTATTGCTAATTAGTATAGTTGATTTTTAACAAAATGCGATAGTATGAGGGTGGATAATGTAAATTCAACTTCCCCTTTCCCTCCAACAAACTACCTAACTAACTGAATTTGAGTTTAAATAACCGCTCCCTCAATGTTTGTTACACTTCACACCTCTCTACATGTTATATCTGTATCTATATCTTTCTATATATATCGATACAATCATCTCCATTTTTTCATTCAACCCATTTTACCAATAAGTTTCTGTGTCCGCCATTAAAATACTTCAAACTATGAAAACCCAGGTGTTTAAAAATCGTAATTTCAACTACTCTGTGTCCGCCATAGGAAAAAAGAATAACCATAACATTAACCTTCTACCCGATATCAAGAAACCCTCAGCAATTACTCAAGTTTTCTCCCGCCTTTTATTAGGGTTCTTGTTCATACTTTTTGCGGGATTGGTTGCTTCTTTGCTTCCCCAGGCAAAGGGGGAGCTTGTAAGTGATGGATACGATTCGCTTTCTTTGGCGGATCACTCTTTTTGGTACGTATAATCTTCTTATGTCATTTCTGCTTTATTCTTTACCAAATATGTCTTGATCGAGTTTCTTGTCATGGTTTTCTCACTGTTTTGAGCATTACTATAGTCATTTGATATGTTGGTTTCATTCTTTTACGATTTGACAAGAATTCAACTATTACGTACCGGTTCTTTACCGGTTTTAGTTTTAGTTTCAAGAATCAGCTTTTTACCGATTCCATATCCCTTCGGTTCTATTTCTGAAAAAAAACTGCTTAAAACTGGTTTCAAACTATTGAAAGAATCCAACTACTGTTACATAAGAAATACTGATTTTTTTGTCATCTATAATGGGGTTTTAAGAGAACTTTTCGAAAGACCAAACCCAAATAATAGGTTTCTCTCATACCGGTTTGAGTTTTAGTTTCAAGATTCAGTTTCTTACCTTTTTCATATCCCTTCGCTTCTGTTTTTCAAAAAAAAAAACTGCTTAACTTTTTGACCAAAACCCGTTTCAATCTAGTTTGGGTTTGTTCCAAACTGGGTTTTGGTTGACCCAAATTCGCTTTTCCCCATCGAAAAACCAGTAAAACCGGGAACACTTTCCTGACAAGTTTAAATCAGTCGCGTTATCTTTAGAATAACAGAGTAGCAACTGGTTTTTTTAACTTCAAAAATTATGTTATATGCATGTACAGCATGCCTGGAATACTTCACTGCTGCGATACTGCGACAAAGCCATCTACAACACACGGGATGGTACATACACACTCTTATATGTTCACAATTTAGAGCAAGATTTGCACTAATGCACTATTACTATGAAAACGTAGTATTATAGCATATATATGTATATGCCTTGCCCATTGTTGATTTCATGTATGACTTCATTTTTCATAGAGGCAAGAACAGGCTGAGCTAGAGCCTTTGAGAATTCAAGCGAGGAGACTTAGGAATGATAAAGGGTATGTACTGTCTCATTTAGTTATCTAATTTGTATGTTAAAGTGCCGAATCGTGGTCTGCATATACATTGCAGTGTTCACAGTTCCAAGACGTTTTCTTATGTCAATCAAATCTGAACAGAATCTACAATTAATCAAAGTTTTGTTTTTTTCCCCGTGGCTCTTTGTTCTCTTGATGTGCAGGCTGTTAATCGGTAATACTCTTGAGGATATGACCTTTCAGGAGCTGCTCCAGCTAGAGAAGCAGTTGCATGATGGTTTAATATTCGTCAAAGAGAAGAAGGTTTGGATCTCTTTCAAGCTCTATCATGACCAAATTGGATTTCTGTGTGTATGTTTTAACTGATAGTCCGACTATTAATTATCAGGTAGCCATGCTTTTAGAAGAAGTTGAGCAATCAAATCGCGAGGTAAACTTGCAAATATGATGGGCAACAAATATGCACTTTTATCATGGTTTGGTGGTCTTTTTTCACATTTTAATGAATTTACATTATCCATGTGAGAGAGCCTAATTGTGTAAATGAATTCCTTTGAGGGAAGTTAGCCTGATTGCCCTTTAAACTTGAAACATCTAATTTAGCTTTTTGTATATGTATGTTTGTATAAACTTGATTTATGTGTTGCAGATTCAAAAGTTAAAGAAGTTTCTCCCTTTAACGCAGCACAAAGCAGATAGCTGTACCAAAAATTCTGCCAAAGAGAGTGCCCAGGTACTATATTTATCGCCTTGTATATGTAACTAAATTCTGCTTAGATGTTATTCCCAGAATTATAAAGCCTTGGTTGTGTATCGCCTTTTTTATGCATTCGAGTCCGCTAGTCGAGTCAAAGTGAAGTCAGTCTTCAATAGAAATGCATTGTCGAGAGTTAGTTGTTAACAAACAAAGATTAGTTAGTCGTGGTATCTGTTCGGTTGTTTCTATTTGTATTCGTCCAATGCAGAAGTTAGCCTTCAACAACCTGAATTAATTGTCTTGTGAGCTGGTATTCTCAAGTTAATAAGAGCAGTAAACAAAAATATTTTAGTTTAGTCTAGATGGTGATTTGTTTCTGTCAAAGATTATTGTCTTGTTTTTATCAAATCATCGGTCTTAAGACATGGTTGCTGATGACCATTGGGAAACAGTGGAAGAAGTTTTTTGACTACAATGACACCATAGGGTTTAGATTTCATGTAATTACTACACTTCCCATTTTCTAGCTGAATATTTAGGTTTAGATTATTATTTTTTACTTACGTTGTTCATTACCTTGCAGGAAGATGCAAAGAAAGACAGAATTATGTTCCAGCAGGTAGTGAGAACTGCAAGCCAACCTAACAAAACACGGTAAGAGTTATTCTTTGATGACTGGTCAAGTTTTGGAAGTTGCTCATTGGTGCTGGCATTTTGTATATTCATCTGACCCATATGAGTTTAATTACACACACTATCATTGCTCACAGCTTTCTTAGTTTTAGCTCTTTTTAACTAGTATTTGGTAGATCCATTTTACCCGTAGAAAAGGTACAAGGCGGACGTCAACCCAGGCCAAATTGGTTTGGGTCAAAGCCAATATTTTAATCCATGTTCTTGTCAACCAAAAACATCTTTTGCTAAAAGGTTTCAAACATGTCAGATTTATCAATTACAATATTAGATTGGTAAAATGGTTAACAGGGTGAAATGGGGTAACTCGGTACCTTTTTTTGGCTGACTCTCGACTTGTTTGCCTTGTTTTTCTTATATCACTTCTTAGAGATCAGACTTTATTGATGGAACGACAATTCTGCTTCAACTGATATAATGTTATTGACATTTTTTGTTTCTTATATTTCAGGCTACCCTATGACCACTCAAATAAGGTGTTGCCAAAGAGAGAAACCAATTCAAGTAGCTGTGGAACTGAAGTGACAATAACTACTGAGAGTTATCCATTTTGATTGATATTGGAAGTTTTGAAGAGGATATGCATTAAACCTAACATTCATTTGAAAACATAGTGTTGCATCGAGATTTTTGAGAATGAAATTTGAAATTAGCTGGGAAGTAAACATCTTGTGTCACAATGTCTTTTTAGGATAGTTTAAAAGTTTTGAGTAAACAGAAATATGTTAGATCAATGTTAATAAGTGTCAACTATAGTCTATACATTGATTACATTCTTACTCTTACAAGGTTGAGCTTGTTTGATTTGTGAACCTTATTGTAGCTTTTTTGAGTGTGAGATAGTTTGATTTCTTGCTTTATGAATACCTGTCAAATGGCTCTCTATTTTGCATTTTGTTAACTATTTCTGGGTCTTCTGGTTTGGCTCATAAATAGGAGGATTGGGGTGCTTGTGCCGTTGTGACAAAAGGATATAAAAAAGAGGGTTGTCAGATATTAGTTGCTAGTCTTAAATATAATAATATATATATATATACATATATATATATAAATGTAAATTTGGATCGTCAAGTAAAAGCTTTAAAACAAAGAAAAACAATAATCATAGTTATCAGGAGACTATGATTAAATTTGTCATGACATAACAAGTTCATAAATTTATGTATCATTTCTGAAATATGTATTAATATATGTACAAAAGTAATAACATGCAAAATTCTATACATGTCTAAAGAAATTAGCATTGATATACAAATTTTATACATGCCGCTGACTCACAGATGGAGTGGAAAGATGTGGGGTTTAATTGAAGTTAGTTATGAAGATTGTGGAGAATGGACAAGGAAGCAGCGGATAGAAATATACAAGAGTAGTATAAAAGATCCAAACCAGTTATGGTAACCATTTTGCTCTTCTCAAACATCTTTACTAGAAGAATCATAACAATTACGTGCCCAACTTTCGTCTTCAGTTCATCAAGTGACGAGATCTTCATCCATGTAGGTCGTTTCTACAACTCAACAGCATTATATCAGTTAAATGAACAATAATCAATCTGCAACGATGACTCCTAACTTAGACAGAAAATGTGCCGATTAAACATGGTTAACTAAGCCATGACTTGGTTTGAGATATTGAGACAATAGAAATATGCTTTTCACATTTTGTGTTGATACAGTGAATCACGCTTTCTCTAGATTCGCTTTCTGAATCTTTAGCATAATTGTGTTGATACACTGATCATGCTTTCTGTAGCTACGTTTTTTTTTTTTTTCTGAATCTTTAGCATAATTGTTATGCCTATTTTACTAAAATCTGGATCATAAAGAATCAGCAAGCAAAAGAAATAATGGAAGATTGTAGCTTACTCCAGAATATTACTTCAAATACTATATACGAGTAGATTCTTTCTACTTCCATTTGATGTGCCTGTGTATGTGTGCGTGTAGATATATGTGTGCAATATAGTAAAGCTTACTCTCGAAGCAAACATCCCAAACAAGGAAGAACCCTTGAGAGCACGATCCTCGGCTGGTGGTATAATATCTGGAGCATTACTGATAAATAATTCGTATAAACCCGACTGTCCCAGCAAGATAAACATCTGCATCAGATATATATACTGGTAAGCATGACAGTAGCCTTTAGCCGATATATGAAACTTACAGTGCAAATGTTCAGCAGGATATCCAGTCATCGATTAGAGAGTAAGAACTAGAATAAATTTTGTATGAAAGGAAGATCATGACTCATAACTTACTGATTTAGACATGACGGAAACTATAAAAAAGTGTAGGTACATAAACTAACCTATAGCTTCAACTAAGCACAGCACCATTTTGCCCGAAAGAACGCCTTTTTAAACAGCTCGTCCAGTATATTTTATATGCATCAGCAATATAAACACAGCCCTATGAAGATTTGAACAAATCAACAACACCTGGTCAATCCGTTCATAAGAATATCAATATCGAAAAAGAGGGGGCAAATAGTATAAAGTGGCATGGTCTCAAGAATAAATAGAAATCTGTTGTGGCATGGTCATAATTGCATATAAGGTATCCCTATGCAGGCACAATAAATCAAATTGATGCACATAAAACATGAGTGACGTAGTGCACCAACCTTGATTATGAAGATATAACCCACAACGTAAGAGTTCCATCCCGCTCAAGTAAAAATGCCTTCGATATAGGGATCATGGAATCCTTTACTGTCTTTTCAGTCAACTCAAGCGCTCCAACGATAATGGTTGTTTCATCATGGGTCAAGTCTCCTTTCCCGACCTAAACACAAACAATGTATAAAACAATGATATCTTGGTGGTTAAATAACATTATATCAAAAACTTGGTGTCTACGTAATTAAGTGAATCAATAAAAGTGGGTTGTTATCAAAGGCTACTGGGGACGTGCTTATATCTATACCACTGTACTTAAAGTTTTGCTTTCCTAAAAGGAACGTTTTAGCGGGTTAGTACATGTTGTATACACACACACACACACACACACACGCGCGCGCACACACACACACATACATACATACATATATATGTATATATATATACTCTGACACTCTGTATGGACACTCCTAATTGTCATATTATGTGTTGATATCTCTACTTTTGGTCATATTAGATCCATTCCATTTGTTTGATAATTAAGTTATAATACATTAGATATGCACTTATTCTGAACTTAATATTTTAGGAAACTCGTGTACTTAAAATAAATACCAAAAAGGTTATGCCTTTGATCCAAGTTGACTCCATTTTTTACAACAGCACTCCGTTATTTTTTCTCAATCCTTTGTCCTCTACCCTAGTTGCTTCCATAAATTCCCTTTGGAAATTGCTTTGAGCATTTTTAGTTCTAATACATTAGATCTGCACTCATATATAGATATTCTGAACTTGATATCTTAGGAAACTCATGTACTTAATATATATATATACTAAGGAAGTTATACCTGTTATCCAAGCGGACTCCATTTTTTTTTCAATAGTCATTGGGGTATTTCTTCTCCTATACATTGGATATCCTTTGTCGCCTCCACTATGCAGGGAGTTTAAGCATCAATGCCGAAAGAAAATTTTATTTTTGAGAACTTGGTTTTTGTTGGCTGAATGGCTGAGGTTGGAATTTTCCGACCCTTAATTTCCTTTCAGCACCATGTGAATTATGTGCATAAGTTTTGGATAAACCTGCGTAAATAAAGATCGGGCAAAGCTCTTGATGGTTAGTTGTAGGTTAAATGTCTACAATTAGACATGTAGGAGAAGGAAAGTCAAGGTCCAAGTAGAAGCAAAGAAAAGAAAGATGCTATAAAAGATATAAGCCAACTCGTGTCACAACAATTTTAATGGCCCGTCTCCTAACCCGCCCATTTAGCCGTTTCAAATGGGGCTGACTGTGTAATACCATTTTCGTTTGGATCTTTTTTTAGCCTGAGATGCATGCTAGATGACACCACAGGTTGTCAAATTGGCAATTGTTTGAGAGAAAACTTTGGACTCCTTATGGTAGATAGTTATGTTCTCTATAAGGGGTCAAAAGGATCAAACAGTATAAAAGTGTATGAACATCCAAAATATTTTTATAACTGCCAAACCTCTTAAGCACATAGTGCAAATACTACTTATACTAATGTTTTCCACCCTGCCAAATTCATTTCAAGCTACACAACCACCTGATATGTGTCATTCTGAACCCATTTTGACCAGTTACCCAATCCACCTGTCTTCTCACATCCACGCCACACTTGTACGTTTTGTATCAAAGTTAGAACGTAACCTGGTTCATAGAGCAGAGTACATCATCAAGTGTTTCTCCAGAGCCCAAACGGACGACGACTTTTCTAATTTTGGAGAAGCTAACAAATTATGTAAGCATTATGTCCCCTGTTCCTTGTAATTCGGAGATTGTTGTTGACTTGGCTCCCATCTTCATTACAATCATAATGTCAACCACTAATTGGATAACGCCTTTGAATGCCTTTTCTCATTGACAACTTTGTTCTTGTAATAAATTCATTGCTGGTTGTCTTCATTCATTTGTTTCAGTTCAGAACCAACCTTTTCTTGGTAGGACACAAACTCAAGCTTCAAATTTGCTTTCCTAAACAGATACTAAATAAGTCAAAGACATTTCAAAATCTTGACAAAAATGGAAAAGGAAAGAATGACACAGACCATGAGAATGCTGATTAAATAAATCCATATCTTGCTTTGTTTCCATGAAACAGTATAACTGCCGTTTACCCCCAGGATAAAACAGAATAGGGTAATGATCCCACGCAACTCTGTCAGCGCCTTGATATTCAAAATGCTTACATAGTCTCTCAACTTCAGTATAGTCTACACCAGAGGACTCAAAGATCAGCAAGCTCCTAACCCCATGACCTCTAGGCCCATACGCATGACGCGCTCTCACTGCTTCATAAGAGCTAAAGCAATCAAAAAGCTCTTGGTTTCCCATCCCAATCTACTGCAAAGATATTCTCATTTTGTAAATTCAGTGATGAATGAATCAAATATACATCAACAAATACTAATATGAATGATATACCTTTCCATCTTCATCTAAGGTGTGTATTAATATGACAACATTGGTGGGCACACAATCTCCTTGTCTTTAACTGTTGTAAGTACCTTCCACTATCCACGTGATTTACTACTGATTGGTACCATTGTAGTGCCACTGCTTCTTAGTTCTTCCTCCAAAATAACACCAAGAGTTCTATGAATCTTTACCCTTTTGGTCCATTTTGTTTTAGCATGGTCAAGAGAGATTGCTGACCGTTATACCAGTCAATATCACCTAGACAGTTCTGATAGGCCGGGCAATGCCATTGCCTAGTTGGTTTATTAATCTGTTCAGGAGTGAGGGTATCGAAAGTTGCAAAAAAGGCAGCATACCACTTGTTCATCTTCATCTCCTCGTGGCTTTTTGGCATCCCATCAGAATCATACTCGTCACTCAGAAACTCATCATCAGACAAATCAAGCTCCTCTTCAGTTTCATCATTATGTTTAACGAATTAAGATGTAATTGTTATCACACCTAAATAACCAGATTTTAGAATATCATACCAGGCAAAAACTAGTCATAGGTATAACTGTTTCAGAGCACCAGGTGGAAAAAATCCACCACAGAAAATGCATATTTTTCCTTTAGTCTTAATTCGGGCGTTCTTTGTTAGAACGTATAGTAAGCTTAATTCGGGCTTTCTTGATTCGGCATTTATCAATAGGAAAAAAATGGTACCATTTATGAAATGTCATTGGTCACTTTAGTAAGGCCTTGTATCCACATATATTGAATTATTAATCAAAAGAAAGAATAAAAGACAGTCATGTACAATGCCTATAATTAAGTCCACATCCAGTTTAGTGTTAGGCACCATTTATGATATGTCATTGTTCTTGAAGCTTATATGTTTATATGCAGGTTGTCCTGCATGAGACGAAGTATCCTCCAACTCTTAGCATCATGTTCACCTTCAGAAGCAATATTCCGTCTTAAACACAAATGAGATGTAAAAGCCAATGGATACTAACCAATTAAAGAGCCATCATACATACTTCAAATAATATTCGATTTGAATCAAATACCATCTTAATAAATTTAATTCCACTGAAACTAAAATCATATGTTGTAAAGGCAGGAACATAATTACTAATCAATCCATTAAATTACATGACACAATACCCAAATGTATAAAGGAAGTAAAAATGCCAAGAAAGTTAAGATATGTCATCAATATCATGCACAATATATAGCTGAAATTGTATGCTATTATTAATACCATACTATAGCAAAATTTACGATGAATAGGTCTGGTATAAAAATATATAACTATATGGTACCACTTATAAATTGGGATATGTGGCGCAGACACATGCTTACGATACATACACATGTTACCTAAGCTCGGTAGACCTACAGGGCTAGTCATATACATTCGGGATTCACCAAAAAGAGCAAATAACATGAAATTAGATATAAAATTATTGTACGTTATTACAACAAAAATATCATTCTTTTTACATTTACTTTTAAGAAGGTAGTGTAAAGAAACTTTTTAATTTGTTCACACTTAAAAGTATTTAAAGACTATACACATTTAAAAGTGTAAAGAAATTTAAAAAATTATAGTTTTTTCACACTTATATATGTGGAGGAAAAAAAAAAAGTTCAGACCTAAATGTGTGAACCAATGTCAAACATATTCATACTTAATTTTAAGTGTGAAAGTCAAATTGTAACACCTAATTTCTTCATACCACTCTTGTGTAAAAAAACTTGGTATTACAAATTAATTATCACACTTCTAAGTGTGTATAATTGATATACTTTTACACACTTAAAAATATGAATTTTCTTTCCATATATATAAATGTGAAAAATTTCTTCACATTTATAAACGTGTATATTTTTAAAGTTAAAATTTTTAAGTGTGAATGGAAAATTAATTTATACTCTCTTTTTTAAAATAAATGTAAATAAATAACATTTTTGTTATAATGCGTATATGTATACAGGTGCTCACCTTAGGTCCAACAAACGCAATTAGTATAACCATGAGGTGCATGATTTAATTTCCTGCTATATAGGCTTTGTTAATAACATATATAAAGCATTCATTTTAACTTTTTAATCAATCTGCTAACTCAGTTAGCAGTCTTGTTGTGTATGTAACTTGAAAAGTGAAACATAAGCAAATTTAACAAAAAGGTTGTAGGGGTCATTGTTTAATGAATGGGTGATAGGAACTGATGATGTGAAAGTATTTTTGAAAAATGTTGTAGTATTTAAATTTGACATGTTGTGAGTTTTTATTAAGGAAACGAGAAAGGAAGGTGCCAAAGAAATAAAAGAAATACTACATATATGTTATTCAAACACTTTATTAAAACATAGAATGAACTAATAAACACACTTACATGATTTACAACTCCTACCAAAAGGACTACATTCTTTTATATTCTATTTTATACAACATTTTTTTTAGTCATTGTTAGACCAAAGTGGAACACGTTGAAGTAAATGGATCATACAAAGCCGGGACCAAGTATTTCCTTTTATTTATACCGACTGCGTTATAACTCGCACCCGTAGTAGAGTCCACCAACAAATCTCCTGGGTAACCCGGATACGCCCCTTTTCCATACACCCCTGGACACGCAGATGCAGCCTCTAATGGTGCATTTGCATCCCCTTGATAAAACCCGTTCCCAAACGGATTTGTAACCGTACCAGCCAACAAACTAGCCAAGTTTATCACCATCCCGTCTACACCAACATCATTGTTTGGTGCAACTAGTGGCGCACCTTGTGGCCCGTAAATAGGCTGATGAAATGGCCAAGCACATTGCCCTGGACATTGTGTCTCCGAGTTACCAACCCAAATATATGCAAATTTGTATTTATGTCCTTTACCATGGACAGTTTTGGGATTTACAAATCCCGAACCATGGGTCCCACATCTGCCAGAGCAAAATCCTCTGACTATCACATCATTTGCGGTTAAAACAATATTGACAGTATTCTGTGATGCAACTTTTGAAGCGAGTTTAACCAGATGGTTCTCTGTTAATGATTTTCCAAAGGAGTATTTCGGGTCGGATATTTGTTTTCCCAGTCGGATTGATATTGAGGCTGGTTTGTTTAATTTGTTGTGGTACTTTTCGGTTGTTTTCCACCACATGGTGACGGAGTTTTGGCTTTGGGATTTAGCGTTGAGAGAAGTAATAAAATCGGAGATTATGGCTTTTTGGGACGGTTTAAAGTTACCATACCAGATGAGATTGACCGAGATATTTCCGGCTAGAAGTGGACCGTTATGGTATTTCAGTAAATTAGACGAGTCGCGAAATAACTCAGTTAGTCGTCTCGTAGCAAAAGCAACATGAAAAATGGAACATATCAAGAGCAAATGTAACAAAAAGCTTGTAGGACTCATTGTTTAGTGAAGAAATAATTTATAATATAGAGATGTATTTGATGATGTGAAAGTTGTTATCAAGAATGTGGTATTTATACCCTTCATATTGTGGGTTTATTATATCAAGGAAATCAGAAAGGAAGCTACATTTGTTACAGCTGTTTGATCAAGTGAAAATAAAAATAGTAGAATGTCATGTAGTTGGGGTTTAAAGTGATAGGCTGGAATAAACCTGTCCAGAAAGTATTTGCAATACACAGATTTATCGTGAATAAATAAATGCGTCCACCATAGAATTTGATGAAAAGGATAAGGCCTATATATATAGATTAATGCATTGGACTATTGGAGTTATATTTTAATGCATGCACGGGCATAAAGGCTGTAGGTTGACTTTACTAACAATTTCCTATTAATATATACAATTGCATGTTTCGAATTGTACATTCAACGAATTACACAAGGATAAGGACGATTGGGTGAGACCATTCAATGTAGTTTATGTTATATTAACCCGGTTTGTAAAACAGTAAACGTATCTGGAAAAAAAAAAGAATTATTTCCTCCTAAATGCGGATGAGTCAAACAACTAAAGACTAACAAAATATGGTAGCAATAAACCAAATATGTAACATATATCGGGATAGAAGTAAGCATGTCCAGCTTTTATCTACTATTATTGTATATCGGTAATTTTTATTATTGCATATCCATTTTTAAATTCTGTTGTTTCAGGATTTCTTTGCAATAGTCGATCAACGTCATATAGAAACTCCCACTTTGTCGTTTATAAAATGTAACTGGTGTGATAAACCTTCTCTCATCTCTAGCGTACATAGTTGGACGTTTAAATGTTTAATGTAAAATTCATCTTAAACAAATATACTATTTCTTCACATGTTTAGTTGAATATGAAATGATAGTGGGAGGAAGGCAATAGGCAAGTGGCACAATAAATTAATTATATGTCATCTGAGCTAGACATAACTACTCGTATTTAGAAGCCGGTTACCCGGTTGACCCAAATGAAAAAAAGAAAATTTTTTTGAAAGGTTTGGACTGAGGAGAGAGGACTAGGGAATGATATTGTTTTTTTTCTTACTCGAAAGGCCCAAAATGGCCCAAAATGCAGCAGGTTATTGATTCTTGGCTCTGGGAGATCAGATCATCTGTATCCATTAGCCTCATGTATTGAGCTAGAAATTTTTACAGGGCTTAGATTTTTGGGCTGTTTCGATTTTTTAACTCTTAATAACTCTTATTTTAATACTATCTTATAAAACATTTTGTCTTCTTTTAAAAAAAAATTAATAATTTAAACTACCCAAAATATCTCTATTCTTTATTCACTATTCACTAGTTTAAACAATTCTAACTAATATACCTATAATAACCTTACATCTAAACCACTCATTTTATCATCTCTCATTCATACATCATTTTATTTCTTTAATTCATTAAAAATCTTTTATCACAAAAACCGTATATCGATAAATTATAAAAATTGTATGGGTGTTCTAAAAATTTCATGCTTTTTCATTAGAAATGTCATTCAATATACTTTCGATGAATTTTTAAATGCGAGGGCGGAGCCTGTACGGATAAAGCATTTTGCTATTACTAGGTGGGAGTGCCCCGGGGAGGGAATAGGTACCGGACAGGTACCTATTTGAACAACATTCCGCGTAACAGGAACCTAAAGGGTGGGAAGAGATTTGGGGACTATGGTGCCTATTTCTTTGTCTATCTTTTGATCATTTAATGCTTTTCTTTTCTTCCTTCATCTTTCTTTATTTCTTTCTTTCTTATTCCATATATGTTTATAAATAAAATAGATTAGCG
>JANDBE010000051.1:21208587-21219768 GCA_024320915.1 Erigeron philadelphicus
CCATTTAGTTTATAAACACCTTCCTTACAAATGGAAAAAGGGATTCATGCATTCATTCAACATTCAATCATCATATTTTACACACACATATTTATATCTCTCTCTCCCTCTCAATCAATTATCATCATCAAAATCATCAGAATCATTACATATTCATTTATCCTCCAAAGATCGATATTTCTCTTTGGGAAAACCATTATTCATCTTAGATTCGCGAATATTTTAGTAGGTTTGCACTACGTAGTAGAAGATTATAATGTTTTTAGTGGTTAAATTTCATTTGTGATTGAGTTTGATTTTTCATGCTCAAACAAAAATTGTATTTATTTCCAAATAAATTTGTAATGTTGTTAACAGACTTTTGTTTGTGACTATAAAAATTTTTTACACAATTTTTAACAGAAAAAACTTTTAAGACATTTTGAAAAAAACTCCTTACACATTTTTTCACAAAAGAAATTTTTAAAACTTCTTTTTTTAAAAAAATTCTCACACATTTTAAAAATTTCTTTTTTCAAAAAACATACCATGGATGCTAAAGAGTAAAGAATTTAGGAAATTAAAAAACAAACGACGTCGTATAGCAGCTCCCTGTTTTCCCAAAACCTCTAAAACCCTAATTCCTAAAAATCATTATACTTTCCATCTTCTTCCTCCCTCATTCCCTCTACATCAACTTCTGAAAACTCCGTTGATAAAAAATAAAAGAAAATGGGGATATTTGAACCTTTTCGTGCAATTGGATACATAACAAGCACCGTCCCTTTCTCTGTTCAACGTTTAGGCACTGAAACTTTCGTCACCGTCAGTGTTGGCAAATCCTGGCAGATTTATAACGTAACTTAATCAAACCCCCTTTTCTTTTCTAGCTTATTTCATTCATATATATACTTTCACTTTTTATATCTATCCAACTCAACATAATTTCATTTGATTTTTTTTTTTTGTTTTCCCAGTGTGCCAAGCTCAGCCTTGTTCTTGTTGGTAAGTTTGTTATATCTATATTTAATATGTTGTAATGCGACTAAAGTTAGTATCTTTTTTTTTTTGTTGGTCGTTTGCCAATCTGCGGTTAGCCTCTTAGCGAGAAGTCCGGGGTTAGCATTGGTGCATCTATGAATTATAATTGGGGTGTTTAAAAGTAGGACTTGAATTAGTAGCTGGTTCAGAAAAAAAAAAAGATATTGTTACTTTTAGTGGGTAGGGAAAAAGTTCAAGTATGTTTCATTTAGGTGCGGTTATTGTTATGCATAGAATTGGACGAAAGTAAGGATGTTGAATCGAGTGTATTGATTAAAGTATGTTAGATGGGAATGAAGTTTTTTTTAGCTGCAATGAAATCTTAAAACCGTGTTAAGCTACTATACATTTGATGTTAAAAAAGTAGTAGGTTTGACGCGAAAAAAGTTTTGAACTTTATTGTTGTTCAATGGTTGATTCTCTTAGTTTGATTTGGAATATTTTTATAGGCCCTCAACTTTCAAACAAGATTCGGGCTCTCACATCATATCGTGACTATACATTTGCTGCATATGGAAACCGTATTGGTGTATTCAAGCGTGCTCATCAGGTTCATAACCTTCTTTTCTCTGAAGCAACCATTGTCTCTCTGACACAACCATCTATCGTTTATTATTAACCTACTTACGTTTGTATTGTATTTCATCTTATTTTCCAAGCTCTTTATGATATCATTTAAGGTGTAAGTCTATATATAATTTTTTTGTGTATTTCACATGATTCTTCATACATATGCAATTTTTTCAATTTATGCTTGCAAGTGTCCCCTTGCATTTGCAAACTCATGCGAGAAATGCAATATCACTGTCTATGTTCTTAGGCATTAGCGTGGCCTAATTTGTAATGCAAGGGCATGGTTTATTTTTTGTTTGTTATGATGATCCAAATGTATGGAATTAAAAGGCGAGTGCTTAAATGCTTATAAGTACTGTCTTGGAAAGCATCCGCTGAAACACATAATGCATGCAAACAGGTGGCTACATGGATCAGACATGAGGCCAAAGTCAACTTGCTGCTTCTGTTTGGAGAACACATCCTTAGTGTTGATGTAAAAGGCAATGTTTTCATATGGGCGTTCAAAGGAACGGATGAAAATCCCGCTCCAGTTGGTCATATCTTGCTAGATGGCGAATTCACTCCAAGTTGTATTATGCATCCAGACACTTACTTAAACAAGGTATCCTTTTCACCTCTATGTTATGGAGATCACTGTTCATTCTTTATTCTTTGCATTAACTAGATAAAAGCACATAAATAGGTGATTCTTGGAAGTCAGGATGGTTCACTTCAGCTTTGGAACATCAGCACAAAGAAGAAACTTTATGAATTTAAAGGCTGGAAATCCTCTATATCTTGTTGCGTTTCTTCTCCCGCTTTAGATGTCATTGCTGTTGGCTGTGCCGATGGAAAGATTCATGTTCACAACATTCGTTTTGATGAAGAACTTGTTACTTTTAGTCAGTCTACTCGAGGTGCTGTGACTGCTTTGTCATTCAGAACTGGTAAAGATCTTATCGTTGGTTGTTTTTGGTTTGACTTCCTTGTAGGCATAGCTGCATTTAAATCTTTAAAATTATTTTTTTCATGGAAACGATTTCTTTTTTGGTTTTAGTGATTTGAAGTCTGTAAGCTGCACTTGCTTCTATACATGTAAAGTAGGTGACACTTTTCACCCTATATTGCAGATGGTCAACCTCTTCTAGCATCTGGAGGTTCATCTGGTGTCATCAGCATATGGAATCTTGAAAAGAGGAGACTGCAATCTGTTATTAGAGATGCTCATGATAGTTCTGTGATTTCATTGCATTTTTTTGCTAATGAACCAGTTCTAATGAGTACATCTGCAGACAACTCTATAAAGGTAAACTAATGATCTCTCTGTTTTTGTGTGTTGTACCTTTACAGACTACATATCATTTTTTTACATCTCTTGTAGTATCAGCAGAGAATATTGTTTTATCTTGGATCTTACTTAATCTGTCCTTGTAGATGTGGATATTCGATACAACTGATGGTGATCCTCGTTTGTTAAGGTTTCGAAGTGGACACAGTGCACCACCTCTCTGTATAAGGTAATATACTGTGATGTTCACATCAAACATGTCGCGATGTGTGTGTTTTATGCGTACAAAAAAAGTTGTTTTAGTGTGAAATGTGTACCATTAATGTTGCCTACTGAATAGTGGTACTGGTGGAGGAACTTGTAGGTTTTATGCTAACGGGAGACACATTCTATCGGCTGGTCAAGATCGTGCTTTCCGCCTTTTCTCTGTTATTCAGGTTGAATACTATTTTGATGCTCACAGTATTAAGTATATTCATCTTTCATGTGTATATATTAGACACGTGTAAACATCATTTATATGGAGATTGTCATTTGAAGTATTTGGACTTCCGAGGAAGTACTACTAGATTTATGCGTATATATTTAATGCACATACATATCACTTGGAGTTTTTTTGGAAGCTTTTGGGCTTCCGAGGTTGACCATAGTTATTGGACCATTTCATATTGTCATAGAGGGTGAAGTATCTAGTTGTCTATAGTCATTGTACCATTTCACCCTGACAAAAGGAAAAAATTATACCGTTTTAAGGATTTTTTTGGTCTGAACTAGTGAAACTTAAAGGTACATTCTATCATTTCTAAAATAGCGGCCTAGCGGGTGAACAAAAGTAGGCCTTGAAATGACAATGCCGCTTGCGGTTTCATTGTGAATTAAGTTTGAACTGATTATATGTTGTGCACTGAAAACATAATCATGATGTGTTACTCTTGCCAGTCAGTTTGAGCAGCTTCCTAAAGAGTCTACACGAATAGGGCCTCGGTTTACTACTTTACTTTTAATGATTTAAGATAGTGTCCATGTTACATATATTTTAGAGCTCTATTTCTGCAAAACCGAATGATAAATAAAACATCTAAAAAAACTCTCACACTTATGTACTTGTTTCTTGCATTCAGGATCAACAAAGTAGAGAACTTTCTCAGCGTCATGTAACCAAAAGGGCAAAGAAACTCAAATTGAAGGTATGGGCTATTACATTTGCATGCAGGATGCGCGATATTTTGGATTTTGTGAGGCGCATCCGCGCATATTTTTTTTATTGAATATTATTTTTTGCTGTAGGATGTTTGATAAGTTTTTCAGTTTTATTGGATATAATATTGATGTTTGATTTATACACATGATATTGTTGTCACATTGATATTAACCCATACAGTTTGTTGGCATTCATATTTTATCCGTTATATCGTTTTCAGGAAGAAGAAATAAAGTTGAAGCCTGTGATCGCATTTGATGTTGGTATGTTGTTTATCAAATCTGATCTTGTAATGCATCTGTTACTAATTTGCTTTTGAAAATTTTACCTTGAACTTTTAATCTAAAGTTTTAATTTTTTCAGTATCTATAAATTTTCTGTCATCTATGGTGGTAACTATTTTTTTTTTTGAAAAAAGGAAGCATTATAGTTAGTATGATCAAGTAAATTTCCCATTTTAAGTTTATTTTGCAGTTACTTTAATCAAGGTATTCAAATTGTTGTGGATATCTTTTAGTCTTAACTTTGTAACCTAATGTTTATGTCCAAGCTTGTCATCTAATCTTTCATTTTTGGGCTAATCACGTTAGCTGAAATTAGGGAAAGGGATTGGTCAAATGTTGTTACATGTCATAGAGATACTCCGCATGCTTATGTCTGGAGGCTACAAAATTTTGTGCTTGGAGAGCACATTCTGACACCTAGCACAGATATTAAAGCTCCGATTAAGGTATTAATTCTATGCAACTTGCCAATATTTACTTCATTACTATAAGCGTCAACATAGCTATATGTTTAGTGGTATTTGAGACAGCTATTCACAGCTTCAATCTATATGTTTTTTTCCACATCATATTTAATTTATTATAGAAAATTACAACTCTAGTGGGTCAAAGTTTATCGTTTTCATCCCTAGGTTTCATAAAATACCGTTTTGGTCCAAATAAGTTTGCTCCGTCAACGGATTTGGTCCAAGTCAGTAATGACTGTCAAGTTATATGAACTGCAGTTTCATTAGCATTTGTTATCTGATGGCAGGCATGTGCTATCAGTTCATGTGGCAACTTTGCAATATTAGGCACAGCAGGTGGTTGGATTGAGAAGTTTAATCTTCAATCGGGCTTGAGCCGAGGATCTTATGTGGATGTTTCAGAAAAAAGCTCTGCTCACAGTGGAGAGGTGGTTGGTGTTGCTTGTGATTCAACAAACTCCTTACTGATCAGTGCCGGATATAATGGTGATATAAAGGTATGTGCACTTTTTTTAATGTTTCCCAAGATCATGATCTTAATCTTCTGACCGGACTATACCTACTTGGCTACTTTACAGTTATAATCAGACGTAAATTACATTTTGTTTCAGGTTTGGAGTTTTAAAGGACGTGAGCTGAAATCCAAGTGGGAAATTGGTTACACAGTGGTTAAGATAATCTACCACCGTTCTAATGGTACACCTTTTTCATAATATTGTTTCGCCGTCTCTTTTTATGTCGAGCACATATATACTAACCTGCACACATGTACGTGATGAGTAGAGGTGAAAAGATAGGCTGGGTGGGTGGGTTGAAACAAGCTAAAATTTGATGTTGTACAAAATAATCTGACTTTAATTTATAAAGTGAATAAGGTTATAAGGAGTTTTTAAGCATTTGAAAATAGCTCTGTGACTTTTTTTCGCTCAACATTTCTTGATCTGTTTCCATTGTAGCTAATCCTTCAATACTACCCACTGACTGATTGCATTGTAATTCGACCAGAATTGACCCAATTATAGTTGAGTTAGAATTACCACTACTACTGATAAGCCTTTTTAAATGATTTCAGGTCTTTTGGCTACTGTTACGGATGATTTAGTTATTCGTATGTTTGATGTAGTTGCACTAAAACTGGTTCGTAAGTTTGAAGGTCATGCTGATAGAATCACTGACATTTGTTTTAGTGAGGATGGAAAATGGCTTTTGTCGTGTAGTATGGATGGCACTCTTAGGATTTGGGATGTTATTCTAGCAAGACAGATTGATGCTATACGTGTCGATGTACCAATCACTGCTTTGTCTATGTCACCAAATATGGATGTTTTGGCAACAACTCATGTTGATCAGAATGGAGTCTACCTGTGGTAAGACGCAACTTCTGTTTAATTTTTTTCTTTACTTCTTTGTACATGGCTCTGGTGATTAGCTGCCGTTCTAATTTAAAACACGGCTCTGGTTATTATAGGGCCCCAATGCTTTAGAATCCTTTTGTTATTGTTATTGCAGAACCTAGCAAAACCCTAGCGTAATTAGGCTTTTTAAGATTGGAAATTGTGACCCATTTTGGTTCATTTGGGTTCTATATATCTAGCACTCAAACAATAAAAATGAGCTAACAAGGGAATTGGGCGAAATGGGTTGATTGATTAAATGAGCTGTCAGTCATCAGAATTGCATGTTTCATCCTTAGAACCTTAGATCTTTGCATTGAAATAATCTGATTGTTTCTGCAGCAGTTTAGCTTTCGTAATCATACTAAACGCCTCAGTTTAGTTATTCTTTTATGGAATGGAACTGGAAGAAGTGTTTAGGGGTCAACCCAACTTGACCTGTACCAAGAATGAACCTGACTTTAACCTGAGCTTTTTTCTGGCTGTAGGATCTATGCATACTTCCATTATATATAACTAATTGTGATGGATTTGTAGCCTAATCTCTTGGTCCTTCGAAATTTGTATGCCTTTTGGCTTGAGGGTGTCATGTTGAACACTCAAACGTCCAATATTTCATTTTGTGAAGGTTTTATGCTAAGTTTATCTGGCTGTCTCTTTTTGTTGGTTACAAATATAATTTAATTGACTCCTCTTGACTAACTCAAATACTAATTTTAAATATTCTATGAGTAGAAGTTAATGTAAGTTTTCTTAATTAATTGTTTTATTATACTTATAGTAGTAACTTTTTAGCTTCTAAAGTAAATAGCGTAACTTTATGCGTTCTTCTTATCAGGGTCAACCAGACGATGTTTTCTGGACCCACACATATTGATTCGTATGGAAGTGGAAAGGAAGTTGTGAATGTTAAATTACCATCCATATCTTCAGTAGAGGGTTCAAAAGATGACGTTTCTGATAAACCTGCTTTAAGCAACTCTCAGCCTCAAGCCATTACTCACGTTACGCTGCTTGATCAACAAATCCCAGACCTAGTCACACTTTCACTGTTGCCTAAGAGCCAGTGGCAAAGCTTGATAAATTTGGATATCATAAAGGTCTCCATATCTCTTTAATTACGCAGCACTTATGCCACATACTTTATCAAGCTGTCATATCCGTATCATAATATGATGTATTATATACTTACAACTATTTTGTATTTTGCAGGCCCGCAACAAGCCAATTGAGCCTCCAAAGAAACCTGAAAAGGCACCTTTCTTTTTACCTTCGATACCCTCTCTCTCTGGTGAAATATTATTTAAAGCAAGTGAGCAGACTAGTGAAGATAAGGCCATACAAGATGGTCAGCTTGATAAATTTACTCAGAGTACAGATTTGCCCTTTTCGCCGTTTGTACAGTTTCTCAAGTCATCTGCTGAAACGAAAAACTGTAGGTGTTCAGTATATGAATCTTGTAATAACGGTACTGTGTTTTTTTGCTGTTCCGTAAATTTGAACATATATTTCATGCTCTTGATTATACAGTTGAGGCGTACACAGATTATCTCAAAAGTTTATCTCCGTCCACAGTGGATATGGAATTAAGGATGCTTCAGATCATTGATGATGATGACGATCAAGAACCTGAAAAGAGACCAGAGTTACTTGTTCTTGAACTTATACTCGAATATTTAATACACGAAATCTCATGCAGAAACAACTTTGAGTTCATACAGGCTCTAATCCGGCTGTTCTTGAAGGTTTGTACTTTTTGATCTCGATACTCGTACATACTATACAACCAGAGGTGATATGTTTAATGGGTTGGATAGCGGTTCAAGGTAGTTTAAAGTCTAAATGGGCATCTTCTACCCACATGCACTTTTTCTTGACCATTTAAGAGTTTTTAATATAAGTATTAAGTGTGTTGAAAGCAGTATCATTACAATCCTAATCAGAATTTTATAATAAAACAATTTAGGAGCTTATATGCTGTAAAGAGTTAGCGAGTCCTGTATTCGTTTAATGCATTTAATCTGTTCCCCTTTTAGCTAATATGATTTTTTTGGCTCGTCTGATTTTGTAACTGAAATTGTCTTCATGAGTAATGGTATTAAAGTTGCCACCTCTAAATACAACTAACGCAACTAAACTTTTATGTTACATGGTTTAAATTCCAGATATTGTTTAACTTATGTTAATGTAACTTGAGCTGATTAGTTGTGTTCTTGCCAGATACATGGTGAAACTATCAGACGGCAATCCAAGTTGCAAATCAAGGCGCAGAAGCTTTTAGAAGCTCAATCTGCTGTGTGGCAAAAGTTGGATGGGTTATTTCAGAATACAAGATGCATGGTTACATTTCTTAGTAACTCACAGTTTTAATATGTTTACTACACATATGCTGTGCGGCTTATTTTGCCTTTTCACCGAGGTCTTTTGATCTGAGGAAAAAGACATATATCGAAGAGTTGTCCACATGTCACATGGAATATAAGCCTGTAATATTTAACTTGGTGACAAATGAAGAACACCAAGCTTTACAGAAAATAGGATAGATTTTGATGTATAAGCCGAATGACGTGAAATTTTGTCAGTTTTTGATTAGTCCTAAATTGACAATTTGGTGGACAGCTCTCAATGAAGTAAATGTTTTTTGGGTTTAAAATTTAAATGATACTGTTGTAGCTTTGGCTCTTTTGTATTACAAGCACACGTTTTGTGAATTTTTGATGCTCAGTTTTACTTTTTTACTTTATAATGTATTAATGTGTGTTTTTTAGACACATTATCAAAGAGAGGTGATATTCGTACCATGATTTTTATTATTGTACCACAAGTCCACAACGTATAACTTTTACAACGGACTGTATAAACTACTAATTCATAGTTGGGGTAGAACTATCGAAATAAGTGGTATAAATATCACTTCCATTATCAAACGCACACATCTTTTTATAAAATTAAATGCTATCATAAATGAATTGGAAATTTATACTCGAAACGGGAATGTCTGATAGATAGTTTGTATTTACAGTCTCGATATATACTCAATAACACAGTTATAAGCAAAGAGTTATTCTGAAATGTCTAAAATGCTTGTTTTTACTTTTTACGATCTTGATATTTAGTGGTTAACAAAGTTATAAGCAAGATTATACCAAATAATAATCCACTTTATACTGATTATAATAAAATTTATCTAAATCAATAATCTTGAACAAAATATGTAGGTCCTACCAAACCATTTGAACTCCTCATGGTCTAAAAGATATAGAAATCCATTCTTAACTGATATTCAATTTTATGAATGACGCGAAAGTCAACATCGCTACTACAATTGAAGATGAGAAATTGGGGAATAAACATGATGCCTTGATTAGAGATCCTGGAACCCGGTTTTCAAAAGATGAACACCTGTTGACACATTCACCAATGGAAGATTGTTATAAGAACACGCATATAATCCATGTAAATGAAGATGTTAAGATGCCTTTGATGAGTTTAAGTTGTTCGTAGAATCTAATATTGTCCAGAGTGGTTAAATTTGTGGTTGAGATAGATAAGCACAGACCGGTGAAGCAAAATTGGATCCAAGTCCCAATTCACCAAAAACCCAAGATCAGCTAGAAAAATGTGTCAAAGTCATGGGCACCTCCAACAATGATGTTGATCTAAAGCTTTTCAAGGTTTGTATTACCTATAATATAATCGCATTGTCAAGTGAGTTATAATGTCTTTATCAAATGTATATTTGGAGCTATTTATCATCAATGCATGGATTAAATTTCATCGAATGTCTCTTTTTAAACTTCGTTATAAAACCGACAAAACTTATAACAGAGAGTGATGCTGGTCCTATAAATTCTGCTATCAGCATATCTTAATGATCACATGCCACCAACAGGGCCGGATGTAGTTTACTAACTATGGGGGGTAATGTCCCCTTTTAACTTCTCATGAATTGAATATATACAACTAGTTTAATTATAAGTTTTTTCAATTTTTAGCCCAAGTTGCTGTAATGCCCCCAACCCAAATTTTTGTGGCCCTCGTCTTTTAAACTATTGGGTGAAAACCGAAAAGACTAAGATGGTAATTTACTGTGATAACCGTCATCTGAACGTATCCAGTCATTTTAGTTCGTTTTGTACATGTACGTCATTAGACATTAAGACTTTATCATGGAATAAAAGGATTTTTGTTTTATTCGGGCTTTATGAGCGTTTAGACTTTAGAAAAATTGTACGGTGACTCGAGAACAGAAGACATATTAGTTGTCTTGTGGAAATGCCAAATAAAACGAAATACTTAAAATTTAACTAATTAAATATTTAATAAATAAATATAGACATGCTTATATCCGTTAGAAAACTATTGAAAAGTTACAATCAACTATGTCGACAAACTAAATTTATATGTCTCGAGTTTTCTTGATTTGTCAAGTCAAACCAATTTAAAAGAAAGACAAACTAGGAGTTGTGTGCTCTGGGTACCAAGACGGTACATGTGACCAGAGCGTTCCCTATTATTTCCTTTTTTATTTTTTGGGAGGAGGTGGATGTAATCAGTTGAAAACAGATGCATAAGGTTTGATGATTTTAACTTCACCAAGGGCCAACGGCTCTCTCATAAAGCAGGACACAAAATCCATAATTTAAAAGTATTTCAGATTAGGAGCACCAATCACAACACGACAATTCCCGAAAGCAAAGAACCAAAGAATTAATCACCTTAAATGTCTTCAAATCAACATTTACCACTTGTATCTCAAGACCAAATTTTGGTAAAACAGGGCAAGTGGTCTTGAAAAGTTAATTAAACGACTCATACTAGATTGATTTCCTTTAAACATTAAAATAGCATTTTAGTTTCGATCTAACACAAAAAGGCCTTCTAAAATTAATTAAGGGATTAGTTTCCTGAAATGTAACTATCTTTGACCAAATGTCTATAGTAGGAAAAAACTAAAGTTATGTGTATTGTA
>JANDBE010000051.1:21521322-21532855 GCA_024320915.1 Erigeron philadelphicus
CATCATTTTTTATGTCCCTCTCTACCTTTTTACCATTATAACATTCACATGGATACACCACCCCTCATCTTGGATAGCTAATCGGATAGCGTAACCCGACCAGGCAAGAAGAGGGTAACCCGACCAGACCCTATTATTAGCGGCGACCTCGCCGTTAATAGTGCGGGCCCCCCCTGTGTTTTATGGTTAATATGACAGAAAAAAGCGGGCCGAACCTGGTTAAGGCAACGTATGTTAGATCTCCCATTATCGAATCGCGACACGAAGTTTCCAGCAAAATTCACTTTTTGAAAGAAAAAAAACAACTTCCACTTTCTTAAATCGAATACTTCACATTCAAACCCAGAATACATAGTCATTGGCAGACGAATAAGACGATATTAACAATTCGACAAACTCTCTCTTCCTCCCATCACTCTGTTCTCTATGACTCTATCTTCTCATATCCGATGATCGTATATCAATAACTAAAACTTAAAAATTTAAATTGTTTATTGATCTAACGGTATAGACTATCAATATGATGATATGTGTATAAAAGATTATACGTGTAGAAGATTTGTGGTTGATTTAGGTTAGATGTTTTTGAAGAATTAGAGGTTTATATTTTAGTTGGTCAAAACTCAGGAACCAAATTACCAATAAACAATAGTTCAATTCCTTTCTTTTTTTCACGCATTTTCTTCTTGGGCTTTTAAATAACCATAGTCCATATTCCATAAAAACAATAACCCAAAGACCAAGAAACCCAAAAATAAATTGGAAAAAACCCCGTTACAACACATAATGCACAGCGTACAAACAATCTTCCCCGAATTCCAAGATTTCAAAACAACTTTCACTTTCCCGCTTACTCACACTTTCAAATTTCAAATTCTAAATACTAAAACGTTATAATAATCCCATCTCTATTTTAAACCCCCAAATCACACACACTTTGATTTCATTTCATTTCAAAACCCTAATCCAAAAATCATCAGACACCATCTCTGTGTCTCTCTCTCGATGGCAACCGAAAACATCCGTCGTCCGTTACAATCAACCACCACCGAAAACATCCCCAATAAAAAATCCGGCCGAACAATCGAAGAAACCTACCAGAAAAAAACTCAACTCGAACACATCTTACTCCGTCCCGATACTTACATCGGATCAATCGAAAAACACGAACAAACTCTATGGGTTTGGGAAAACGATCAAATGATCAAAAAACCCATCTCTTACGTCCCCGGTTTATACAAAATATTCGACGAAATACTCGTAAACGCCGCCGATAACAAACAAAGAGATCCGAAAATGGATACAGTTAGAGTCAATATAAATGTTGAAGAGAATTTGATTAGTGTTTATAATAATGGTGATGGAATTCCTGTTGAGATTCATCAAGAGGAAGGGGTTTATGTTCCTGAGCTTATTTTCGGGCATTTGTTAACGAGTAGTAATTACGATGATTCGATTAAGAAAACGACTGGTGGAAGGAACGGGTATGGGGCTAAACTTGCCAATATTTTTTCGACCGAGTTTACGATTGAAACCGCTGATGGAAAACGGAATCGCAGATATAAGCAGGTATATATGTATTCTATTTTTTGTATATTGTGATTTTTGGTTAATTATTGTTATATTGAATGCATATATCTGATAATTTGTTATATATATAACCAGAGTTTTGTTTGTTTATATATCAGATATATGGATTGATATAATTAAGCTTTTTGTATTTTCGGTTTTCGATAATTGTTGTTATGTGGATTTGGTGTTTATTTATTTATTTATTTATGTAGAATTAGGGTTATTATGGATTTTGGTTGATTTAGGGGTTTTTATGATGGTGTTTGTAAAACCGATTTTACGTTTTTAAAACTGTAGCAAACATTGCAGAAACTGTGTTTTTCAAGACGGTTTTATGGTTTACTGATTATTTGCATTTTGAAAATGAGATAATTGTTGATATTGATTGTATATTTGGGCTTATATTTTTTGTTAATTATGTGATATATGTAGATTTAGGGTGGATTATAAAGTTTGGTTGATGTAGCGGTTTTTAGTTTTTATGATCGTGTTTGTTAAACCGATTTTGTCTTTTTAAAAGTGTAGTAAAAAATCGCAGAAACTGTATTTTTTGAGTTGTTTTTGTAAAACATTAATGGCTGATTGTTTTCGTATTTGCAAATGCAATAATTTGATTGCTGCAAACAATATAATTGGGATATGTATGACTGATTATATACTTAAACTTGTATTGTGTAAAATACACTAATTTCAACCTATTAAACAGTTGGCTTTTTATTTGCTGATATTGATTTGTGACATTTGGTTGTTACGATCTAGGTGTTTACTAGCAACATGGGGAAGAAGTCTGAACCAAGCATTACAAAGTGCAAGAGTGGTGAAAACTGGACAATGGTTTCGTTTAAGCCTGATTTAGCAAAATTTGGCATGGAGTGTCTCGAAGATGATGTTGTTGGTTTGATGAAGAAGCGTGTGGTTGACTTAGCAGGCTGCCTGGGAAAGACTGTGAAAGTTGAACTAGATGGAAAGCGTGTCCCTCCTAAAACATTTGAAGACTATGTCAAGCTTTATCTTCAGTCGTCTACTGAAACCCCCCTAAGGTTTATTGCAATACTCTTAACTGAAGTTTTGTTTACTTGAGTTGAATGCTGAACATTGATATTAACAACCTGTCGTTTATTAGGCTTTACGAGAAAGTTAATGACCGATGGGAGATTTGCATTAGTATGGCTGATGGGCATTTTGAACAGGTATATACTTTTGCATTGAATTTTTAATGCATAAGCTTAATTGCTAACGTAAACTGACATATTATATTTGATCTTTGTGTTTAACAGGTCAGTTTCGTAAATAACATTGCGACAATCAAGGGAGGGACACATGTCGATTATATAACCAATCAAGTTGCCAATCACCTGGTGGCTGTTGTGAAGAAACAAAACAAGCATGCTAATCTCAAGACCCACAATGTCAAGAACTACTTATGGGTGTTTGTCAATGCTCTTATTGACAACCCTGCTTTTGATTCACAAACTAAAGAGACTTTGACAATTAAGCAAAGCAGTTTTGGATCTACTTGTGAGCTCACACCAGAGTTCTTGAAGAAAGGTATGCAGATCATTCATTTTCATTGGTGGTTTTGACAAAATTGAGATATTAATAAATATCCTTGTTATGCAGTGGCAAAGTCAGATATTGTGAAAAAAGTTATGTCCTGGGTACAGTTTAAACAGCAGAATGACCTTAAGAAAACCGATGGTAACAAGAGGGGAAAACTCAACATTCCCAAACTTGAAGAGGCTAATTTTGCTGCTACCAATAATTCTGACAATTGTACCTTGATATTGACAGAAGGAGATTCTGCCAAAGCTCTTGCAGTATGTTATCATGTTGTTTGATATCTATACAGTTGTATGCACAATCTCACATATTCATCCTATAACATCTTGTTAATTTGTTTGCAGATGTCTGGATTATCTGTTGTGGGCCAGGATTATTATGGTGTGTTTCCGTTGAGAGGTAAGTTGTTGAATGTGAGGGAAGCAAGTCCAAAACAGCTGCAGGAAAATGCTGAAATTCAAAACATAAAGAAGATACTTGGGCTGCAGCATGGTAAAAGTTATGACAATGTCAAGTCATTGAGATATGGCCACCTGATGATTATGGCTGATCAGGTCTGTGCCTAGTTTCAGTCAGTATGTGTATATTTTATTTGGTATTGCCATATTGTTCTGCTGATGAAACATAATGTGTTTTTTGTAGGATCATGATGGTTCACACATCAAAGGACTATTGATTAACTTTCTCCACTCATTCTGGCCATCTTTACTTAAAGTCCCAAACTTTGTGCTGGAGTTCATTACTCCGATAGTCAAAGCTACCAATAAGAAGACAAAGAATGTGTTATCTTTTTACACGATGCCTGAGTACGAGGCATGGAAAGAAAATCTGGGGCACAAAGCTAGGGAGTACAAAATAAAGTACTATAAGGTTTGTTTTGCACATTATATACAGTCAGTTATGCCAATAGTTTTTCTGCATGCACCTCTCAAACTTTGTTTATTATATGATAGGGGCTGGGAACAAGTAACGGTAAAGAAGGGGCAGAGTATTTTGCTGATCTTGACATGCATAAGAAAGATTTTGTTTGGGCTGATGACGAGGATGGTGAGGCAATAGAACTCGCCTTTAGTAAGAAGAAGATTGAGGCCAGAAAGAACTGGCTTAGAGCCCTTCAGGTTTGGACAATTCCAATTTTTTTTTATACTTTCGTATTGGTATCAAGATAGGTGGATCGAGGGTGAGTTGGGCAATGGTGCAACACTAGGCTGGTTTAACATTTCTTTGGGTTGTATCATGTTCTGCTTACACATGAACTCCATTTTGTCAAATTCAGTTATACATGTCAAAATGCACTTCGGTCTACTTTTAATTTGTTTTTAAGTTCTTTGAATTCAATAAAAAATGGGTGTAAGTTGGCATCTCTGAATTTAGTATATTTTTGCAGTGATGAAAATTTAGTTAATTGTTGTGCTCTAAATGCAGGCTGGTACCTATTTTGATTCGAAGGAAAAACATATCCCATACCGTGACTTCATCAACAAAGAGCTTATTCTGTTTTCAATGGCTGATCTTCAAAGATCAATCCCATCTATGGTGGATGGATTGAAGCCAGGTCAAAGAAAGATTCTGTTCTGTGCTTTTAAGAAGCCCATTTTCCAGGAAGTTAAAGTTGCTCAATTCAGTGGTTATGTGTCTGAGCACTCTGCTTATCATCATGGTGAGCAGAGTCTTGTCAGCACAATCATTGGCATGGCCCAAAACTTTGTGGGCAGTAATAACATTAACCTTCTTTACCCAAGTGGGCAGTTTGGTACCCGCCAGATGGTGAGTTAATTATTCTTTTGGATTCGATTTATACATTGCTTTTGTACATTTTCAAATTTTCGTTGTTTTTGTTTCTAGGGTGGCAAAGATCATGCAAGTGGCAGATATATCTACACAAGGCTTTCTCCTATCACACGCCATCTCTTCCACAAGGCGGATGAACTTCTGCTCAACTACTTGAATGAAGATGGACAATCCATCGAGCCTACCTGGTAAATGTTCATGTTTGCATGCTTGTCAGAGTATATAACTAATTCTGAATATTTTCTTAATAATGTTTCTAATTATCTGTTCTGACAGGTTCATGCCTATCATACCAATGGTATTGGTAAATGGAAGTGAAGGAATTGGGACAGGGTGGAGTTCGTTTGTGCCAAATTATAATCCACGAGACATTATTGCTAACCTGAGACGCCTCTTGAATGGTGAAGATATGGTGCCAATGGATCCATGGTACAAATGGTTCAAGGGAACCATTCAGAGAACTGCATCGAAGGAAACTGGGTACACCACTATTGGAATAATGGAGGAAAAAGAGGACGAAAATGCACTCAGTATTACTGAGCTGCCGATAAGAAGGTGGACTCAAGAGTACAAAGAGTTTTTGGAAGTAGCTTCACTATCCGGGAAAGACAAGGAACCTTTCATCGAGGTAGATATACATCATACATAAGTTCAACTATGTATGTCATACATTTGATGTTCTTTACTTTATATTGTAACCTTCACATTTTGCAGGAGTACATGGCTCATAATGATGATACCACAGTACATTTTGAAGTTATCATGACAGCAGATCAAATGAACAAAGCAAAACAAGAGGGTTTGCTGAAGAAATTTAAGCTCACAACTACTTTAAGCACCAGTAACATGCATCTTTTTGATGCAAATGGTGTAATAAAGAAGTATGACACCCCTGAACAAAGTAAGCATGGCAATGACTTTTACGACTAAACACCGTCGATAGTAATCTTTATTGGCATATTGACTGTTCTTTTTGCTTTCTGATTACAGTTCTTGAGGATTTCTTTCACCTTCGTCTTGATTTTTATGAGAAGAGAAAGGTAAGTTGGATAACTATGTACTTCACTTTATGTAAGAAATGTCTAAATGGGTGACTTGGCCCTTGGGATGTTTCAGACAGATTGGTTGGACTAATAAAGGAAAAAATAAATAATCATGTGATAGTTTTGACAGTGTGTTTTGTTTCCTTAATTATGATTATGCCTTACAGACAGCTCTGCTTCGGGAGCTTGGAAAAGCTTCATTGCAACTGGAAAACAAAGTGAGGTTTATTCGCGAGGTTGTAGATGGAACACTTGTTGTAAGCAACAGAAAGAAAGTGGATCTGTGTGCTGAACTGAAGAACAAAGGTTATACACCATTACCGAAAGAGGCTGTTCTAGAAGCATCCGTTGCAGGAGCGGTTGATCATATTGAAGAAAATGAAGAAAATGAAGAGGAAGCTGATGAGGTGGTGGTAGAAGAAGAAAAGCCTCAAGTGACCGCCAGCAAAACGATTCCTGGAACAGAATATGATTATTTGTTGTCCATGGCAATTGGAACCTTGACATACGAGAAAATGAAACAGCTATGGGAAGAAAGAGATACAAAGAAGGCAGAGTTTGATGAACTTACGAAGACTCCTTCGAAGTCTTTATGGCTGCGAGATCTCGATGCACTTAATAACCAACTTGATGTATGTTGAATATTCATGAACAAAATCTTTAATTAGTCTTGTCTATTCAAGGTTGAATTAATATTCTTCTCTGCTTGTTTAATCAGGAACAAGACAAAAGAGATGCTAAAGATGAAGCAGAGAGAAGGAAACAACAAGAAAAGGCACGTGCCAAGGGACCTGGAGGTGGTAGGAATGCTAGGAAACCTGCCCGAAAACCTGCTGCCAAGAAAGCCACCATCACAGAAGTTGCTGAATCAATGGGAACATCGGCTTCTACTGCCATGGAAACAGGTATTTGTTGAGTACGTGTTTGTGATGTATGCATTAAAGATGACTTCATCACTTTCAAAGCATTTGATCCCCTTTTAATGCACTAAACTTTGATCATTTTCAACGCATTTGTTCTTGATTTTGATGACTACTTTCTTACAATGGCTTCAGATAATGTTCCTGTTGCAAAGAAAGGAAAAGCCCGAGCAGCAGCTCCAAAGAAAGCTCCTGCTAAAAGCAAGGTAGGGAAACGTTATTTTCATTAATACACTATCGTTGCAATTGGCAACAACTTACAATTGATAACTTATGTAATCTATTCATGAATAGGCAAAAGCTACTTTGGTGGATGAAGACGATGAGGATGAGATTCCATCATTGGCAGATCGCATGGCCAAACAGAACATGCAATCTGAGCAGGATGATGAAATTGTTGAGCTGGAAGATCGATTAGCAAGGCATAATATTGAGTCATCTCCTGAACAAACAGAAGGTAAACCCTTTGCATTATGTATTACCAGGAACCTATGTTGGGACTTGGGATTAACATTATTGATCTGAAAATGACAGAAGCTCCAAAAAAGAAAGCACCTGCCAAAAGAGCTGCTGCTGCAAAAAAGAAGGCCACCATCACTGAGATATCTGATGATGAAGATGATGCTGTACTTGAAATGAGTGATGATTCTGACTTTGAAGTTGTAGCCCCACCACCAGAGGAGAAAAAGAAGGGTGGTCGTAAACCAGCAGCAGCAGCCAAGCAACCAGCTGGTGCCACCAAGAAAAGAGGACCAGCTGCTAAAGCGGCAGGAGCCGGGCAGAGGTTGATTACTGAAGTTTTGAAGCCGGTTGCAGAAGCATCACCTGAAAAGAAGGTGAGGAAGATGAGGCCATCCCCATTTAACAAGAAAAGTGGGTCGATGTTAGGAAGAATGAATAACAAGAATGATCAGGAAGACGAAGAAGAGATGGACGCTGCAGGATCAAGTGCTGAAGCTGCAGTAGCAAAAGCAAGACCTCAAAGAGCAAACAAAAAGAAGATGACATATGTTGTGAGTGATTCCGATGAAGACTTAGACGAAGCAACTGAGGATTCTGATTTTGATGACAATGAGTAAGTGTCAGTTTGTGGTGTGTTTGGTTTTTCTAACTTTGAATTAATATGGTGGGAAAGTTAGCTTGTTTTCCTGAACTTTAGGAATGTGTTGTTAATGTTGTGCTGTGTTGCCATTGACTCTTAATGAAAATAACATTTCCTAGCAGGTAAATTTGTAGAAATATCCATCTTATATATCTCTTTGAAATGAAAGATTTCTTCATATTAAGCTATCGAATATCTTTTAATATAAAACTTGATATGGATATTGAAAGTTAACAAATTAGAAAATGTTATTCCTACCTACTCCCCAGGGAAGTCACCGGGATGCTAATATGTGATAGTGCGACATGGTACCCAAAGGGTACAAGAGGCTAAGTGGTTCCCTCCCAATTACCACTTTTGTGAAAGTATTGGGCACTTAATTTTCAAAAACATATTAATATATGTATTTATTAACCAGAAAAAGTGGATATATAACAAATTATAGTAAGTGTTTATACTCGTGTTTACCTTTTCATTTGAATCTTTTCCAAAACTAGTATTCACATTTGTTTTCTAGTTTGTGTCAAGTGTGAAATGGCTACTTTGAAAATAGCATTTTAATTTTATCATTTCATTCTTGATATTTTTTTTTTTACAAAATTGATAGCTAGGTGTTTTTATAAGAAATAAAAGATGACTTTTTTAGTACTCGTATTTAATAGATAATCATGTAGAATTTTGTTGGCATTTTATAACAATTCAAATAATTAAATGTTGTAGAGATATTTTTAATTCAAATTGATCAAACTTCTGATGAAGCTGTTTATGAAATTCACGAATCAAAGTTCTATTTCTTTTAACACGTGATTCATTTCAAATCTTCCCCATCTCGCGTTTATGTTGAGATCGAGTATTGTATTTCCAATCTTAAACTTTACAAGGCATTAGGCCAATTCTATAGGTCTAACCTAGTTTGGAGTTGCTTTTTTCTCTTCTTATCTATTTGTTTCCTACTCCAAAACCTATGGTGCAAATGACTTCCCATTTCTTAGATATTTTTGCTTTCATACATGGCCCATGAGAAAGTCATTGTTTTATCCTTTTTCTCTTCAAAAAAGCCAACTCAAACACTTGAAAATATCAAAAACCAAAGAAAAAGCCATTAAATGACCCAAAAGTTCAAACTTTGACACAACCCAAATGGCTTCATTCTCAATAAGTCCCTCATTATACACATTAAGATCAAAGATCATAACTCAAGATTTTGTTAACCCCCAAACTAGATCCAACTTTGTGGCTTGCCGAGCCCGGTTTTCGTTCGATGAAGAAAAGGAAGGAAAGGAAAAGAAACAAAGTTTGATGGATGTGTTTTTGGTTGTAGAGAAGCTTGGCAGAGGATTAAAAGAAAGTATGAGCCCCAAAAGAAAAGGGGACTGGAAAGATTTGGTCCTCATGAGTCTATCTTTTGCAATTTATGTTTATATATCTCAAAAAATTGTATGTGCTTATTGTGCATGGATGTCTGTTTTTAAGAACCATTGGTAGATATTGTTAAAAAATAACAACCATCAGTTAATGCATAAGATAATTGATTTGGAATATGTGTTCAGAATTATTATTTAGACATACCAATTGTGGATTATTTGTGGTAATTACAGTATATAGCATTATGAATCTTTGCATGGAAATGTTCAATATATATATATATATACAATCTAAATACAATTGCTTTTTCTTATTCTCTTTGTTCCACAATTGCTTTTCCTTAATCCCTGTGAATATGACAGTGGTCGTTTTGTTTCAATCCATCGCCTCCTTACTAATTATCACTGAAAGCTTGATCGAATCTGTAAAGAGTATAGAGATGCAAATGAGGTTGCAGATCCGGCTTTTGAGATTACATATCATCTTAGTCCGAACAGTCAGGGTCATCATAGCTTGACAGTTTTACTCATTGATTCTCAAATGCTCTGTCTTCTCCTCCTGCTGGTTGTTTAATAAGTTACCCTGTATCAGAAATAAATCAATCAAAATAGTAATAGAAATAATTTTGCCCTGTTACGTGTATCACCAGACAATCACAATTATACGTAGAATCCCTTCTGAACTCAAGAATTACATTCATATTTACTGCTGATTACACTTTAAGATGAATTTTTTTTCCCAGTTATAAAGTTCCTTATACTTCATATAGAAAGACTAGACAATAACATCATCCAACAAAACAATACTAATATTATAAAAATGTATATAATCAGAAGTTTATACATGTAAAGACAAGTAATGTATTATGTTACAACAATATCCTGAAGAACCAGGGTTGATCTACAAGTTCTAAACTTCGGCACTCGATTAATACACAAAGTTATTCCTCTCAAATTGTTTGCATCTTTCGACCTAAAATCTCAATCCTTAAGATCATTCGGCTTTAACCCTTTCACGTGTGAAAATACGCTGGAACAGTGAGAGCAGCCAATGCCAAACTAAAACCAACCAGCTAGTAGCACTCTTGGTGCTTTTGGGTTCGGGTCTTGGTCCAAACAGTCCTTTGTAGAGCTCTTTCTGTTTCTGATAAACGACCTTGTCGTGTTCAGCTAGAACGCGCAGTTCTTTTGATATTGCTTTGTCTTCTGGGGCAAATTTACGAGCTTTCAAAAAGTCTTCCCGGGCAGCGTCTGTCTGCCCAAGTTCAGACTTGGCTTTCCCTCTTCTGAATAGTGCTTTCACGTTGTTTTGATCCTCTGCTAGCACCTAGAAATGAAAATTAAGATTTAGATTGGTCAGTAAATTGTACACGGTTAATAAAATGGGTTGGTTCGGCATGTTGGATGGGTCAAAACATATGAGCTTTAAACATGGGTATGATTACAAAGATCACCTAATAATTTTCAGTATTTCGATTTAGGAGGGTTTTAAGAGATTAAATGCTCTTTGGATGACTTTGAACATGTTTGACCTGTTTCCTTTAAGTTAACTCTTCAATTTAAATATACAAAAAAAAACTAATCCAGTTATAAGTAAATGCAAATGATATTGCCACCTCTAAAAGTTATATAGAAAACAAAATGTGAGCCCATTCGCCTTTAACTTTAAAATAGAAATATTTTCTTAAAAGGTATAGGTGGCTACTTTTACCCATTTATAGTAGACAGGTTGAGTAGGATCATATAACATCTCTAATGGGATTTTAGGTTTGAGCACTAAGAAAGAGCCACAACCAACAGGTGAAACATGTAAAAAGTCACCTAAGTGCATTCAAGGGTTTATAAGACTCGTTAAAAGGTATTGTGGATTGGTACAGACCCGACCTGTTATGTAAAACATTGTCCGTTTTGCCTAGTTACCCAAAACTGTATCTTGCCACATTTATAGGGAAGTGATAATCGCACCATTTGTTTGATGTTTTTACCACAACACTACATTACTGATTTGTAGAGTCTGCTATATATATATATATATGGGTGAAAAACTCCTCACATCTTGTTTTTTTATTCCATTAAAATCACGGGGGCCCCATCATTTATTCATTATACAAAAAATAATTAAAAAATATTTTGTGAGGGGACCCAAGTTGGGTGTGTGACAACCCCACACTCACTTTTCCC
>JANDBE010000051.1:21785237-21796474 GCA_024320915.1 Erigeron philadelphicus
CGTGACAAAATATCCAACTCGATTAACTAGACGGTCATCTACGATAAAAGATTTAGACATTAAAATCACTAGAAACGGTAAAAATGAGTATTGCGGTCACAAGTATTCCCCACTCCCACCGTTTGGCATGAAAAACGACTCAAGAGGCTTAGATTTAAAATACAAGTTGGTGTCCCATTTTGTACCCAAACCAAGCTAACAAGTTATAAAAACATTTAGACGGTCATCTTTTAATGCAATTATAACCTATTAAAGTATAGATCTTATTTGACCAATCGACTCCAAAGGTAACATATGGTTTTACGTTCATAAACACCATGGTGAAAAATCACCAACATATACAAGTTCAATCAAACGGTCATTTGCAAAGCACTAATACATGTCATGTTAACCAAATTTATCAACTAATCAAAGTTTGACCCTAAAAATCAACAACAATCCAAATCACAAGTAACCAACTTTTCAACCATCAATTAAACATTGTCACCACTAAATGGGATTCATCATAATGTCTAGCCAAACACTAATCCAACTACTCACAAATCATATTAAAGAAACAAACACAAATAATCATATTATCATATAAAATATCCATGTTGTTTACAATAAAATAAAATAGAGTAGAGAAATACAACCCTCAAATGCAAAATCAAATCAATGGATGGAATGGATGACAATCTTCATCTTCTTCAACCCTCAAAATACTCCAAGACCCAAAATCCCCAAAAAGTGATGAATCTCCACTTTATAGATGAAAATGGTTAATGAGTTTTGTGAAGGGAGTAATAAAAATAAAGATGGTGGATGATTTTTAAATGATAATGGATTGATGGTGATTTAGATGATGATTTGATGATGTAAAAGAGGGTTTTTGGTGAATATTATATAATACTCGATGATAGTTATACCGATGTAAACATATGTAAAACTTAATTAATTTATATAATTTTCATCAAATATTATACACCACAAACAAATATATTCAAGATCAAAGTTGTAAAAATTTGACTTTGAAAATTTAAAAGTGAACATATTTAATGAGATGGATGGAATAATATTTATAGTATAGATACAAAGGTGTATATATATAAAGGATAGATATATAAGTGTATTTTAGTGGATTGTTTATATTTCAGGTCGGGTTGGGATAGACACGCCTAGTCCTTAGAGGTGTAGTTGAGCCGAGTCAAGCCGACTCGGTGCCAAGATTGAGCTCGACTCAATTATAAAATCCGAAGCTCAAAACTCGACTTTAGATCTTGATTTGTGAATCGACACTTTCGAGCTCGACTCAGCTCGACTTGATTAAGTATTAAATTATAATTTAAATTGATTTAGTTCTAGAAGGTTGATAATTTCAAGGTTGACTCAATTAAGCTCGGCTAGTTTGAATATTAGTTATGTAAAAGTATATAATATTTCAGGTTAAAGTTGTAAATAAGCATATGCTCTATTAAGCCGCAACCTTTTTAAAGAGGTTATTTTAAGGTTTGAGCGCGGTTTGAAAATTTACTAAAATAGCTCGAGCTCAGTTCGACTTAAATTGAATTGATTTTAAATAATTTACGAGCCGATTTTAAATAGCTCGCAAATCGTCTCATCTTATTTACACCTCTAGGCAGTGAGAACGGGTTCAAATATTAGCATCGGTTAAGTGCTTTTTTTTTTCTTTTCACATTCCCTAATACCAGGCACAATAGATTTCAAAGCTGAGTGCTCCATGCCTCCTTTTTCTCAGGACATGACCCCACCTTCATAAACAAAAATAAATCCAATCCAATTCATAAACCAATTTCACATCCGGTCTTTTTCCTTGCGGACTCCAAACCCACATTTAAATCTAGTTAAATTCGACAAAAAGTCTTCTTAGTGGACTAACCGGTAACCGCCTATTCCAGTCACCACCGTCTCTACCTAAACCCCTTAACCTATTCCTTTTTTACCGACACATCCCGTCCCCACTTTCCACTTTCATTTCATCCCAATTTCATCTATATTTCATCTTCATTTCATTTGCATTTCATTTCACAAAATACGTTAAACACAAAATATGATAATGATATTATTATCATTTTCTCTCTCTAAATTAAAAACAAAACCAAAAACAATTCATTTTTTTGTTTATTCTCTCTCTAGAATATATCCAGTCTCATAATTTCTCTCTCCTCTCTCATTCGCTTTCATTCTTTATTTTTTAATAATTTAACTTATAATAATAAATAATTAAAAGTATATATATATATATATAACACAGAGAAATGAAGATACATAGGTAGTATCGACATATATGTATGTATGAATCAATCGTTTTCAAGTGAGTGAAATAAAAAAATAAAAATGGTGAAGTTAGAGGAAGCTATTATTTGCTTCCATTTTTCGTCTTCATTCTCAGTATAACTTTTTTCATTTTTTTTACTAATATTTCTTATTTTTTCTCAAGATCTGTGTTTATTGAGCTTTCTAGAAGAAGACTAATCTGTAAGTTCTTTTCTTTTTTATTATAATCTTAATCTATCTATCTATCTATATATATATATATGTTCAAGTGTATATATTATATATATATTTGTGTATATGTACATGTTGGATCGTATGTATGTATGCTGATGTTTTGAAGTTGTTTTTTGATGTGTGTTTGACTTGAATCTTAGCGGTTTAAGATCCGGGATTTTTGGGTACCGATTTTAATTAGTTTCTAGATTATATATAATATTTATGTATCTAGTTTTAGATCATGGAGAAACTGAATATGGAATTATGGATCTTAGAAGTTTGATGAGTAGATTATAGTTCCAAGAAAATATTTCAAATTGTAGTATTCATTTTCTTGGATAAGAAACTTAAATATAGTAGATATATTAAATGATATATTCTTCTTATAAAGTTGTAAGATGACTATAATATCCAAGCTTTTATTGATTTGAAGATATTTATTATAAATAATAATTCATGTTCTGTTTTGACCTTAAAAATCTGTGATCCTTAAGTACTGTATTTGTTAATTTTAATCTGACTTCCTGTTAGTCTTGATGCTATTAAGAGAGTTTATGACACGTTTGTTTAATACGAAATCCCGTCATTTGAAACACATTTGTGAATACCCCTTTAATACATTAGTTTTTGTTTATAAATGATAGTTGGGTGATTGATGTGCTTATGGTATCTGTTTCGTGTTGTTACTTTTTTAGTTTTCTAGTTGTGTACTTATGCTAATGGATAATCTTTTGGGGTTTATAGCGGCTGGTTGAAGAATGTGTAGTGGCCCCGAACAGAAAAATTCTGCTTCGTCGTCTACCGCTTCAACAACAGAAGATCAAAAATCTACTCATAAAATGGTGATGAGTCCACTAACCGTTGAGACTGAAGATTCTTTTTCCAGTTTACTTGAATACGCAGCTAATAATGACTTTGAGGGTTTTAAACGATCAATCGAGAAAGATCCTTCACCAATTGATGAAGTTGGACTTTGGTATGTTCGCAAAAAGGGTTCCAAGCAGATAGTCCTTGAGCATCGGACCCCGTTAATGGTTGCTTCTACTTATGGAAGCGTAAGCGTTTTGAAGTTGATTATTTCACAGCCGAAAGTAGATGTGAATTTTGCTTGTGGCCCGGACAAGTGCACCGCCCTTCATTGTGCGGCCTCTGGTGGCTCTTTCGATGCCGTTGAAGTGGTTAGGTTGCTCTTGTCTGTTGGTGCTGACCCGAACATTGAAGATGCAAATGGGCACCGACCTGTTGATGTGATAGTTGTACCTCCTAAACTATCTGGGGTTCGGGCTTCTCTAGAAGAACTTCTTGTGAACAGCTCTTCTGATGGATTGGTTAATGAATGCAAGCTGACTGTATCTGTGGCTACGTCAAACTCTTGGTCCCCAACCCTATCGTCTTCTCCCGATGATGGTTCTCCATGTTCTCCTTCAGAGCTGGTCTCTTCTCCAATGATGTCGAAATTTAATGACATGTCACTGAACTCTACAGAGAAGAAAGAGTATCCAATTGACCCGTCATTGCCTGACATCAAGAACAGCATATATTCTACTGATGAGTTCCGGATGTTTTCATTTAAGGTCCGTCCTTGTTCACGGGCCTATTCTCATGATTGGACCGAATGCCCTTTTGTTCACCCTGGTGAAAATGCACGCAGAAGGGACCCGAGGAAGTACCATTATAGCTGTGTCCCATGCCCTGATTTTCGGAAGGGAGCTTGTAGGCGTGGTGATATGTGTGAGTATGCTCATGGTGTTTTTGAATGCTGGCTCCATCCGGCTCAGTACCGAACACGTTTATGCAAAGATGGTACTAGTTGTGCTAGACGGGTTTGCTTTTTTGCTCATCTGCCTGAGGAGCTAAGGCCACTGTATGTCTCTACAGGTTCAGCAGTCCCGTCTCCTAGGTCAGCCGCTGCTAATGCTAGTGTCATGGACATGGCTGCAGCTTTGAACCTTCTTCCCGGTTCACCCTCATCTGTCTCGGTTATGTCTCCTGGTTTTAACCAACAAATGTCTCCAAACGGTGGGTCACTCCCTTCTGGTGCTTGGCCACAGCAAAATGTCCCGACCCTTCATCTTCCTGGAAGTAGTCTCCAGTCAAGCCGGCTCAGATCTTCACTTAGTGCCCGGGATATTCCACCAGATGAGTTGAGCATGTTGCAGGATTTCGAGTCTCAACAAATGCTAAACGATTTGGCCTGTTTTTCACAATCTCGACCTGGTTCACTCTCGTTGAACCGTTCGTCCCGGTCCAAAACATTAGCTCCAGCAAATCTTGAAGATCTATTTTCGGCTGAGTTGGCTTCTTCACCCCGGTACTCTGAACAGGCGGCATCTTCTGGTGTTTTTTCACCATCCCACAAGTCAGCTGTTCTCAATCAGTTTCAGCAGCAACAAAGCATGCTTTCTCCTATAAACACGAATGTGTTTTCACCAAAGAATGTTGACCATGCCTTGTTACAGGCTTCTTTTGGTGTGTCATCACCGGGAAGGATGTCTCCCAGAAGTATGGATCCAATATCTCCAATGGGTGCCCGGCTTTCTGCTTTTGCACAGCGTGAGAAGCAGCATCAACAACTACGAAGTCTCAGCTCGAGGGAGCTAGGAACAAACTTTGGTACAAACAGTCCTTTTAATGTTGGATCGCCTGTGAATAATGTTTCATCTTCTTGGTCAAAATGGGGATCTCCAACTGGGAAAGTTGATTGGTCAGTTAATGCAGAGGAATTTGGGAAGTTGAAGAGGTCGTCTTCTTTTGAGCTCAAAAACAATGGTGCAGAGGAGCCCGATTTATCATGGGTGCAATCTCTTGTGAAGGAATCACCACCCGAGATGATGAAAAACAAGCCGGCTGCACCACCTTCTGGTAGTGGTGTTGCGGCTGCGCCATCCGGTGAAGGTCATTCACATGGTGAAGCAACCGATCATTCAGTTTTAGGTGCATGGCTCGAGCAGATGCAACTTGATCAGCTCGTAGCTTAAGAAAAGAGATGAATTCTTATTCATTTTTCACTTAGATGTTGACGAAACAAAAAACTCATTTCTAGATTTAAGTATATATTCTTTTGGGCCGTTCCTTGGTTCATGCGGTTTGGTATAACAGGTGGGCTGAAATGTTTCTGTGGAAAAAAAAAACATGTTCAAATTTTATATTCTTTTGGGTTCAAAGATAATTTGAAAGGTTCATCTAATGGCGAAAAAGCAGAAGAATGGAGAAGAATGCAAGGCCTACAAGATATGGGTATTGTTTCTTCCTACTCTGTTATTTCATAATTCTAGCATTACATTTCATTACAATTTTTATATGTTTCATTTGTGTTGAAACAATTTTCAATGTTCTTTATTATTTCCTTTTGGCTAAACTGAGTACTGATCCCGAACGATGTTATTGGTGGATACAATTTGTGCTACTTAATTTGTTGTGGCTCTTTTGGTCAAATGTGGCACAAATAATCCAACTTTTCATTATGTAATACATGTTATTATAGCTATTATTTCACCATTTTCATCCATGTTTATTTCTCTTTTGTTCTGTTTCTTTATTCATTCATCTAAAGTTTAATGTGCTATAATTTGTGTGTTTCTACTCGATTAGAATATTACATTTAGTGAAATGAACGGTGTCTTGCATTTTGGTTCGGCATGATATCGTTCGTTGCTAATAATCAATCAACTCTACGAAAACTCGTGTGTTCTTGGCTGCTGACAAGTATTTTAAATTATGAAACATCATTGCAACTGTTCTTTGCAGTTCAAATAAAATGTCTATCTTTCATAGGCAAATCAACTCTCCAAATGGCGAAACAATACTTCTGTTATAGGTTTGGTACTTTTAAGTTCCAAGTACATAACTTCTTAATGTAAATTTATTTGTCGAGTCCAATGTCTTTGGTCATAATGCTGTAAAAGTTGCTTGGTTTATTCAGCTTGTAAAAATGAACACCACGTAAAGTTTTGGTTGGGGCCTGTAAACACAAACCGATAGTTTTTTTTATTTTTGGTACAATACACGAATGCAAACCGCAATTTCTTGTGTTTATGGCAGTGGCTGTGTGGTTTTGGTTGTGAAGCCGTTTTTTTACTGGATTTTGCATCGTGTGTGTTCATGTCCTTGGTTTACTGTGCGTTTTTGTGTATTTTTGTGTTCGCTGATTTTGTTTTGATTGACTTCGCATGGTATGTGTATTTTTGTCTCTAATATTTTTCCTGGAAAGACAATGAACTTATATCTTCATTAATCTCCAAGAAAAAACCCCATGATATCTAGTCACATTTTGAACCCAGCCATCTACACCAGTTCATTGATGTTCTATAATTTCCTCTAAGTTCTTTAACATGACTAGTTATGTATTAGCCCTTGATTTAAATTCAATGGTCAAAATTCAAAGATGATATTTGAATTCAGAGCTTTAGATTTATTCCAAGAGTTAGAGATGTTCTTAACCTACGAGGGATCCTTATCCAATCTAAAATTTAAAAAGATTTGTGATTAAAGAAAGCTCATTTGTAGGAAATGCTAGGTTAAGGATGATGGTGATGGTTGAAATAATTGGAGACTAAAAGATATGATTTTCTAATAATCATGGTGAATACACCTTTACTCGCGTGGTGGTTAAGGATGTGGCTTTAATTTTACTTATCTTCAGACCTTACAAGCAAATTAAAATAAAATTATTGATGATAGACGGGGCCAGTTAGTGTTTGTATTTCTGGTGGAGATTTAAATCCAATTTTGTGGTAGGATCGGATATCGTACATATTGACATATGTCACAACCTAAAATTATTATCATTTTATGCTGTTTAGATGGTTTTGAAGAAAATTATTTTACTATTATGGTCGTATGTCTTATTTTGGGTTGAAAATTGTTAAGATTCATCAAAGCAAGTACAAAGAAGTCATCTTTGATAATTTCCCAATCAAGCATGTTTGTGTAATGAGATGTGATAACTTGATTCGATAAACAATTTAATTAAAAAAAGATATGCTTACGAGTTGTCAGACGGGTTTATTTTCAAGTAATATTAGTTGAAAAAAAAAAAAAAACATTAGTTGAAAACATCCAATGCTATACTCTTTTTTTTTTTTTTTTTTTTTTTTTTTGTGAACAGCCATCCAACAGGCCCGGTGATTGACATGTGCAGTCGGCACAATCAAACAGGGTACCAAAATTTAAGGGGCACCAATATATTTGACTTTCACATTACGCATATACATATGTATTCTAATTCCATAGCCCAAATAATATGTATTCCAATTCCATAGCCCAAATAAGTTAGGCATTTATGTGTACGAGTGTGTATAAATAGTCTCAAGCCCAATAACAATGATTATTTTCTTTGTAAAGCCCTGATGACATTTTTTTTTATGTTTTAATCATTTTTACTTGTTAATTGCAAATATAATAGTAATGATAGATTTTTTGCAAGTAAATTGGATATTAAAAAATATATTTATTGATGTAAGTCAAAATTAGATTAACTTTTTTTTTTTTATCGTGACTTGTTTCAATTTTTTTGCTAATCATATTAATACTTTAATGTCATTTTATTTTGATTCGTCATTTTTAGTCAAAATTAGACAATTTATAGTATTTTTATTGTTTTAATAAATCATATTGCTAATTTATTAATTTATATATAACTTAGTACAAAAGAAAATTTCAGCGTTTGGAGGGCCCTATTTTATGTTATCGAGCAGGGTATCCATTCATGGGACGGGCCTGTGGATGAGAATAGTAACTGTGTATCTTCGATACTTGATGGTGATTCACTTGATAGGAAAAGTAGTGATAGTCAAGAAGATTCTCTGGTGGCACCAAAACCAAAGGATGCAAAAGGAATCGAAGCAATTCATGATTTAAAATTGCGAATAGCACGTCCTAAAGTTGACTGTCAAAAGGAACCAATGTGGAAGAAGAAATGTAGCAGGCAATCCGTGTTTCTTAATTTGGAAGATGCTAACCAAGCAGAAACATTAAAACTTTGACTCCCTGGCCATATTATGAAAGATAAACAAAAGTCTGAATGCAACAATGGTGACATCAATTCTGGAATATTAAGTCGTCAAAAGGAGGCCAATTAGTAGTATGGACTATGGAACTTAGTGCAGAGGATAAGTTGGTTCTTAGTCAGAGGCAGAGTGTGTTGAAGCTGACAAAGAATGCCAAGTTTCGTGTAGAAAAATGATTCAGCTTTTTAGTGAGGCCTCTGTTGACCCGAAAGCAGCAGTTAGAAAACTTCCTTCCAAGAAGCCCTTGACCATTACATCAGAGGAACAACTTACTCGTTAGGTGACAAATAAGAAGCTCTAGCAACATCCAGCCATCTAGGTCTGTAACATTATATAAGTGACTCTATATTTAGTTTCGACTATAGTTTTTTCCATTTTGCAAATTAACCAAGGCAGTGGATTGGGCATGATCAATAGTCATACTGCATCACATAATGAGTAAACAAATTCTCTATATAGCTTCTTTATTCTTGGGCGCACAACTACCAGCTCTACACCTGGCAAAGCTGGATAATTTGCTGGAGGTCATATTCTATCTTTGGTGCAACATAAAATCAATCTCTATATTTTTAGTAGAAGTAAGACTGTCTACATCTCAACCTCTCTCATATGCCGTCGAAAACGGTATTGTGACGAAAAAAAGAAAAAAAAAACATTGAGAGTTACTTTACTTTTCTTTTTCATTTTATGTATCATGTAAATTTTAATATTATCAAACCACATTCTGAGACTATAAAAATCATTGAAAAACATGTAAAACATTTATAATCACGTTCTATTGTGCAGTTAGTAGTCTAATATATAATACCTTATAAAAAAGGAGCTCATCCTTTATAAAACTCAAATAAGAAATTGAACTACTTAACATATAACTTTTTTATTCATTAATTTTAACATCTTCTACTAATATTCCTATAATACACTTAATGAAATAATTTACAACATAAATCTATCATTAAAATGATTACAGTACCTCCTTTAACATTAAATACTTTTACATTCACCACCATTACCGCACACACCATACGTCACCACCACCACCACCACCTGTCGTCACCGTCTCCAACACCCGTAGCGGCCACTGTCGCCATCACCACCCCGTGCTACTACCACTATTACGAGTGCATTGCGCGTGACTCGTTTATATAAATGCACCTAAGTTTTCTATAGAACATCTTGTGTAATAGTCAACTCATTGATTGAAATATCGTAAGAAAACGCTGATGTATTGGGCTGTGGCAAAGTATCTTGGCTGTCTAACATTTGAACTACTGATGTCATGTCTGGCCTGTCTCCTGCATTGTTTTGAATACATAACAATCCAACTTCTATTGATCTTAAAACTTCGAATTGATCACATGATGCAGCTAAAGTTGCATCAATAAGTTCCTCTAGCTCGCCATTATTATAAGCCCTCCATACCTGAATATAATATTGAAATTATTGTTTATATGACGTTTTATGAATGAATTGATGGATTAGTTTTGTCACTTGTGAACTTACATCTATAAGAAAGTCATCGGAATTAATACTCTTTCCAAAGATAATCTCCAGCGCTAAAACCCCAAAGCTATAAACATTTGATTTGGTTGAAATTTTACCATAGAATGCATACTCCGGTGGCATGTAACCTCTGTACACATCAGAACTAGAATCAGAATATGCAAAATAGAGAGCAGTACTAATGATTTCAATAAAAAAAGAATGAATGGTCTTTTATAAGGGCTTACATAGTGCCAGCAACATTACCCATCGTTGCTTCGCTCTGATTTTCTTCAAGATGTCTAGCTAGCCCAAAGTCGCGGAAGCGATAATGTCGGCTTGAGTAACGCAAACATTGGTGAGAATCCAATGCCCCGAAAGATATCTTTGGGTTCATATTCAGATCTAGTAGAATGTTGGTGAGTTTAAGATCTCTATGAATAATACTTGTTAGTGAACCATGATGTAGGTAGAGAAGTCCTTGGGCGATTCCTTTAATGATGTTGAAGCGTTTACTCCAATCAACGAAAATTCTTTCGTTTACATCTGTACAACATGTTTGTTAGTGATACATTTGTATAGATCGTCTTGCCTAATATTGCATTTAGGTAGAGCTTAAATATATGATTACCACCAAATATAAATGCGTCCAAGCTTTTATTTGGCATGTACTCATAGACTAGGAATTTTTTGTCTCCTTTTATGCAACTTCCAATGAGCGTCACAATATTTCTATGCCGAAGACTTGGAAGGAAAAAGACTTCGTTATCGAACTCTTCCATTCCTTGCCTGGAAGTGTTGGAGAGACACTTCACTGTAATCTCTTGCCCTTCTTTTAGCACACCCTAAAGATTACAATTTTCAGATGTAAGGAACTTCACGAAGTGCAGGGCTAACATATTTGTTAATTCTTTTACAAATTGCTTGTTTATTTATACAATATATGTATTTTTATTCACTTTTTATTACTTCATATTGATTACCTTATAAATCTTCCCAAATCTACCCTCTCCAAGTAAATTGTTGGGTGAAAACCAGGCAGTGGCAGTAGCTATGGTAACGTAGCTGAAGGTATCATAGCTTAACGTTGGCAGCTGAACGTCTCTTTTTGTGCTGCTGGAAATATCTAATGACCTCCCTGGACATTCCACTTAAAAATAAACTTCTAGCAGCGAACATTATTATATATACTAAAATGGCTGAATCGTTTTGCGTGCGTTTTTTCTTTTCTCTTTTTCTTCCGTGCGTTTTTTT
>JANDBE010000051.1:21973156-21987868 GCA_024320915.1 Erigeron philadelphicus
ATTATATAGCACAAATCAAAATTTTTAAGGTCAAAGTTTATAAATGTTGACTTTCAAAATTCAAAATATGACATATTTGGTGGGACGGAAAAATACAACTTTTTATGCACGTTAACTATAGCCGAAGCAAAGGTTGTGCTTAGCATTCCCTTCTATTATATTAAGCCGTGCAATTAACTCGGCATTCATTTTATATGACTCACTTATTCACCATCGAGACTTGTTACAAACGGACAATCCACTTAAAAGGCCAAGGTGGTCGAGATTGAACTCATGTCACCATTGTGATTTCTAACAAACTCTTCTTGCGGCTTGTTAAAGAGAAAAAAGCATACCATCGATCCAAAAATGCTTTGTTTAGAATATGGACTCCATAGAATTAATTATTTATGATTTATGATGATCATTAACAACTATTATAACCACAATATGAAACATGGATATACTTATAAATGACATTGTTATATTAAGAAGTTATAATAAGACTAGTAAAGTAGTAACTTGGTAGGGACTATATATTCCATGGAGCCCTTACCTTTTTTTCGATCTCTCCCTAGTAAGTACGAGACTCAAAATAACTTGACACATGTGCTATTAGGCCCCCAAAAACAATAAGAGTCCCCCACCCCTACATCCAATGAGCTTTGGTCACAAGGACCAAGTGACCAATATTCATGAAAAGTGGACCACTTTGGCTTTCTCCCCCTGCCAAAGATATTTCAAGATGCAAAATTAAGCAAAAGAATAGAGTTACATATACATCGATCGATGCATCGATCAAAAAGTTTGCTTTAATCTTTCTTGTTTAGTTATTCACATAATATTTAGTTGTATTAATTATTTAACAACCACAATACCAAAAATGATTTGAGATATATACCGTCTTAAGACTCTAACACACTGTTGAAACTCGAAAATGTCATTTCTTCATTGATAGTTATCATGCTCGATCTAGCTATGTTACCTTGTAGGCTTGTAGCCCTGTATCAGATTCTTTGTTTGCAGTTCATTGATGTTACCTCTTTGAGTCATCTTGGTAAGTCTGCAGTTCAATTCACTATAAAAAAGAGCCTTTTACATCGTCAAAAAATCATTCAGCAAAGAGAATAATGGTCTTAAAAAAGCTTTTTGAGAGGACATTGTGTCAAAAAGGATTTTGGGGCAACAAGTATTGATATTTATAATTTCGAGTATGTATTTATGCCCTAGTTTAAACATCTATATATCATTATTAGAAATCTGGCTTATTACCACGACTAAATCCATAGGAAATTTATTTATGGGAAATGGTTAATTTTTCACGAATTTCACACTAATTTTGGTCGCCATTTTAAGGGGCATGGGAAATGTTTTACCACGGATTTTCCCACGATCACCTAAATATTTCCTTTGGTTTTAACACGAGCATAAATTCGTGGAAAATATTCCCACATAAATATTATCAGATTTTCCATGGATTTTCAACGAAACATTTTTTTATTTTTTCCATTTTATTTACCATATATTTCCTACAAAAGTTGTTTCCCATATGTTTCTCACGAATTTATTTTGATTTTTCCCATGGACCAACAAAATTTCCCCTAGATATCCCACCGATTTCTTTGAATTGTTCCTCACGAATTTTCAGTGGATTAGTTTCCCACTAGTTTTCCACGAGTTGTTTTTCCATGATTTTTCAGTGGATATAATTCATTTTTTCCCTCAGATTTCCCGTGAATGTCATTTTTTATTTGAAAATATATTTTTTCCTTTTTTAATTCCATTTATAACTTGTATATATAATATATGCCGATTCAACTTTAAAAGTTAATCCGTCAACAAAAATATTCATACACAGTATTTGAAAGTTACAAGTTTTGAAAAACATTTTAACTAATTGGTCTTTCATAAGTCTTGAGATTTAGGTTGGTGGCATCATATCGGGTAAGAACTTCATTATAGTGGCGATGGTCGCTTTCATTTCTTGTGTTTCCGCTTCACATTTTGCTTTCAAATCTTCTAGCGGTAATACGTACTCCTTTTGTGAAGGTTCATAAGATGTATAGTTAGGGTTCAATACGTACTTTAATTAATGTTCATGAGTCTAACCAAATGTATAGATTGGCATATAGAAAACTATTTAATGGTTCTTTGTATTGTGTTTATATATTCAATATTCAACTGAAGATTTGGTGAATAACTAAATAGGAAAGATCGCAACAAACTGATTGACGGGTCAATCAAAGCCTAGTTTCGTTTACTTAATTTGCATGTTGAGATAGGATTTAGCATGTGAAAGCCACTGCGGTCCATTTCATGAATAATGAACTCTAGGTCCATGTGACCAAAGATCATTGCGCTATTAGGGATGGGGATCCAGTTTTTAGAACAGTAATTATCAATATATACAAATACAAATTAAAACATATATATGAAGTTTTTGTTGGAATAGAATTAGTTAGTGGAAAGTGTGACTTTTCACTTATGTTGGACACACATAATAAATGGTATATGTGGTTAGTGTAGTATTTAGGTCCTTTTGTTCGTCTATATTATGGAAGACTCCAACGAACTAAACAGTATCCAAATTCGAGATATTGATGCTCAAAAATGAATTATGAGTTAATTCATGAAATGTCTAGCTTACTTAATTTTTGAGATACTTAATAATTTGAGGGTCCCATATTGATAAAAAAAATAATAATAATAAAAAAAAATAAAAAATTGAAACTCAATTAGGATACGACATTAGAAAAACCTCAATGCATAATATTGAAACTTTACACGTAAACTAAACAACTAGATATTGACCATGAGTTGGTACATATATCAAAGGGAATTGAAAAACATCAATCTTTGTCATCCTTAAGTATCGAATTCAAAACTTTGGATAAAATCATTGACCATGAGTTAGTGAAAATATCAAAGGGGATTGAAAAACCTCAACCTTTGTCATCCTTAAGTATCGAATTCAAAACTTTAGATAAATCAAGAATACCTCCGACAGACTTATCACTTAATGTATTGTAGTTCAAAATCGATTTATGGATTGTTATATCTATTTACGACAATGCTACGAATAAATAATTCCTAAAAGGAAAACCAATAAATTTCGGAACCTTGTGATTTGTTAATATTTTATATCTTGTAGTGCAATTCAAGATTCTAGCATGTAGATGATAAGGAAGCTGAACTCAAAGTCTCAAATTATATAACTTAAAGTGTCAAATAAGCACATTAAGATTAGTTACGCAAATATGGGATCTTGCATGATGATTCAGACTATCAATTTGTAGATAGATTTCTAGTTATATAATATAGTATAAACAACAAGGAGACAAAGTGAAAAGAAAAACTGTCAAGTTACTCAATGATTTTTCTCATAAAAATATTTTTAATCAAATTTATATAAAAAAAAAAAAACAGCTGGTGTGAAAATGTCTCCATGCTTATGAAGCCATGCGAAGCAACATGGTACTTTGTCATAAAGACAAGAAAACCACAAGATCAAAAATATGAAGTGTCTGCCGTAGATGCCCATTCTGGCCATCTGATATATATCCTATATGTTATCTTCTATCTTTAGATGCCTGCTAAGTGAAACAAACTACGGACCGTCGAGAATCAAAATAGATCGAAAGTATGTACCTTAGATACGATCCATGTTTATGTATTTCGTATTTGACGGATCATGTCGGCGTTAATACATTATGATATGATTATATGCTTTGAAATGAGGTGACTATCAGCAACAGATATCAATGGACATTATTGAGCATTTGATAATACGATGTCTAAAAACGATTTATTTATCTGCATATAATTTGTATCTAAGTAAAGATGAATATCATTCATAACTTAGAATAAAATGAAATGTTTGTGTTTTTTTAACGGGTCTCTAACTCAGCGGTGTATTGCAACTGATTATCCTGGACTAGTTACCCATTTCCTTGATTTCGAACCTCATAATGATAGAACCCAGAAGCACCCCATCTGCACGATCCAGTAGGATCCGGTTTGTTTAAAGACGCATCAATCTACATTACTCATCGACCTAGTCTTCAATTTACGCAGTTGGTTTGGGGTCTAATCTAGCTCATATATCAACTGTGAGGTTTTGATTAGACTAGATAATAAGTAAAGAACAAAAATGCTGATAAGATTCGACCAAATATAGAGAAGATGCTTTTTCTGATCGTTGTTTGGTGATTTCCATACATACTTGATCGATGCAAATGCAATATCATTGAATTAAATTAGAGATAGACTATGTTGTTGAGTCCAATCAAGTAAACTTTTCTCTTTTTTTCTAACGACAGTTTAACCGAATTCTTGGTAATTCACAAACAGTACTTGAGCTATATTTGAAAAATCCACCAAAAGGTCATTTTGTAACTGTCTACTTCTAAATTCCACTAATTAAGAACTATTTAAAGTAGTAAATGATTGTACTTTTCTTAAACCATGGGTATTTTTGTCTGAGGCAGTAATTTTAAGATGGAGGTAGTAGTTTAAATTCACCGTTGGAAATTACACTTTACTTTAGGGATATTCAATATATGGATTCAAAATGAAAAAATCAAAAATTAAACCAAATCACTGTCGAATCTTCAAATTAATTAGTTTTTTTTTTATGTTTCGGTTTGAAACCAAATTGATTTCGTGATACGGTTTTGGTTTATGATTTGGCTTACGAATTGTTGATTTCCAAACTAAACCAGATCAGATGCTAAAATCGGTACGGTAAATACAATGTATTCATATTAATTTAATAGAGGGTAAATTACATGATACCTGAAAGTTTATTCAAAATTACTTGTTTCATACTTACCATTAATAAAAATTACCTCCGTCGGGTCTAGGTCCCCACTATTGACACCAACTTTAATTAGCTGGGATCACTTTTCACTTGCCACATTGGCATGCATAGATGGATTCTAAATTCTAGGCTTGTTTATAACATTGACTTTTTACTAAATTTTCACTTATTTTTGACTTTTATACCCATACAACCTGCAAATTAACTAAACTTAAGGTATCGTGTCTGTTAGTCCCTTTTTAATCATTGTGCACGTTATTACGTTAAGCCTCTTTTTGTTGGTCTCTTGTCCTTCACTTTAAAATTTCAGCTCTATCTGTTTTCCTTTTTCAAAAGCTTAGAAAACAACTCTTTGGGGTTCGTATAGCAAATATTTGCTCCTGGCTTACTTCATAGGCGATTAGACCACACATTTTTTTGAAAACAAAGAAAAAAAAAACTGGCAAAATATGCCTCACATCCATGCCTTTATTACTAGAACTGTTCCGGTTTCAAGGGAATTCGGAACAAAAATTATCTATATGGTCACAGGATGCTAGGTTTAATCTAAAGTTTTTCACTAATACTGAAGTTTTGCTTACAACTGATCGACCGTCACAAAATCCCTTTGAGGTCAATACTCTATTAAAAGTAGGCATAGACATAATAATACTATCACAACTGATAGAAGGCTACCTAAACTGGTGTTATACAGGAGAGGATTACAATGAATGAGCCTCCTAAAGAAAAGTGGAGCATATCATGTTTAAAGTCCATTCACGCTAAGTCTAAGAAAACACGGCTCTGTTTAGTATTAACCTCCTAAAAAATTTAGGGCTTAACTTCTATTTGGTCACTAAAAGCAACTTGGAACAGAGCAAAATGGGGATAAATGTCCCCAAAACACTGCCCTTTTGCATTTCAGAAACACACATCGTAACACACATCGTGTATTTTTCTTGGCCAAGACGTCTTTGGTGCCTTCATATTATGGTATGTCATTATTTAACTCACATATTTTAATACAATGTGGCAGCAGAAAATACGTTCCTGTCTGTTCTCAATTCATTTAGCAGTTCCAGTAGTTTGCATTGGCCGTAATAGTTGTGGTGTAAGAGATGAAAATGAGTAGGTTTTAACATAATAGAAAATGATAATACAGCAGACAGGTTAACACTGTACACAGCCTGATGATCAGATACTCTTGCCATTTCTATAGTGCCTAACTTGGAAATCCATGCTTTTGGGAGACAAAAATTCACAGAAAAATGACGACGGCTTCTAAAATATAATTCTCAACTAATAATATAACACTCTCTAGATTATATAAGCTTATTGGTACTCAAATAGATGGACAAAAAATTAGTGTCAAACTCAGTGACAACTTCATTACGAACAAGATTAAGGCCACAGTATCTCTGGATTCTAGCAACATGCCAACATTATGGCCTCGGAAAAATTCAAACATGTTTACCAAAAGCATATGAGATCTCAATGATTTTTTATTTGCAGATTACAAAAAACCATAATCAAATTAAAGCGGGTTGAGCATCGACTCAAATCGAGAAAAGAAAGTTAATTAAAGGCTCCATTCTAAGAAAATATGGTAATCACGGGAAGCTTATGCGTAAGAGTAGAGAACACAACAGACCTTGTTTAGGCATCAAAGTTGATAGGATCTCTCAAGAACCTCTCCATTTGCTTTGCCCTAGTCTTTATAGACATGTCAAATACCTTTTGCCCGAATTCCACCACAATCCCACCAAGAATACTGGGATCAATCTGATGTAAAATGTAGCAAGTGTAAGAAATTGATACAATAATAGTGCATTCATATTTTTGGACGCTTACATCTAGCATTTCACAAATTCATAAGTGACATACAGTTTATAAACCTTTAAATCTGATTAGTATGAAATGGTTAGTTCTTATGGTATCAACTTGTTCATTATAAGATGCAAAATTGACACAAGTTTGTCCAGTAACTCCAAAATTGCATATCGTAAAATAGCTATTCCAATCAGTATTCCCCATTATATAGTTAAAGTCAAACATGGACTTGTTTAATGGAGAAAGTGCCGAAAGATTAAGAAATGAAAAGAATAACAGCAATAAAAGAGAAGCGCTACCTTCTGTTCAAGCTTAACTTTCTTCCCTTTAAGAATCTCCTGTAAAGTGGCTTTCAGTTCTTTCTCCTCTTCAGCAGGAAGCGGCTGAAAAAAAATAATAATAATGCTCAAAATATTCAGTTATCAAATTCAAAAAAAAATTTTGATGATAATGACAAGACTAAAATGATTTCTGCTTCTTGATTCCTTTTGTCTTATCAAAAAGATTGAACACTGGAATTTTTGGCATTTTAGCTCATTAAAGTAAAAAGTTAAAAAGGTATGGAAACATCTTTCGGATATTTTGATGTTTGAATTTGTAAATAACTAGTAATGAACTGTCTGCGCTCCACTGCAGGCCAAAACACACAACTATGCCAAAACCACGGCAACATATACTACACAGGATTTCATCATAAAGTTTTCATATTAGTTGAATTGTTATTGGTGATATATATATTTATCATAAATTTATGAAATGAAAATTAGCAAAACCAAAACGCATAACAGATCTTTCTATTGGAACTGCCATAATGAATCAAATTATTAAGTGCATATGATTTATATATAAATAAAAAGTTGGAAGCATGATTGAAAGTAAAAAGAATCATCATTTTGTTCACATAAGAAAAGTAAAATTCAAAGTGTAATAAACTTAATTAGATAGTGAATCCTAATTTAACCCAAGCTACATGTGAATATATAATTTATTGCTAGTTACAACTTTGAAAGGCGGGCCAAAACCGTTGAAGATGAATATTTTTGGGATTAAAATGTTGAAATGCAAAAAACTTGAAGAAATGTGAGGAGACACGCAATGAACAGTATATGCTTCCCACTTTTGTATACAAGAGTAAAACGAGTAATAATTATCTTCGGCAACTTACAATAACGGTAGTGACAACAGCTTTGACCTCTCCCCTGTGTGCCATGGTGAGGTCTGAAAATCTCTTTGCAATAGTGTCAACATGTCGGAGCCTCCCATTATCAGCCAAAACAACTGATGTGAATCGCAACAAAAACTAGTCAAGCAGCATTTCATGAAAGGTCGTTTCTTTCAGATCACAACAGAAACTAGTCAAACAAATTATATCATTTCATAATACAGTAACTGAATATAGATCAAGAGATTATATTCCCCTCTAATAAATTGTAACAATGAAACTAACTTCCCTAAGAATCTTGCAGCTAAGTACTGCTTTAGTGACTAGTGAGTATAAGATTGTTTAGTACAGGACTGTTTAGTGGACCATAATACACTGAATAGTGGATACACAATTTGACCTCAGCTTATAATAATGTGACACAGTTCTAGATTCAACCTAACTAAAGTTGGTCCTTGAGGTTGGATATATTTTCGGCAAAGACATGAAGCAAATCAGACTGGAAGACCCTAATCTATTGACTTCGGTGAAGAATATCGATAAAAACAATCAGCTAACCAATACCATGTCCAGAGTGCCACGCTAATTTAGCTATCTGGTAAATAGGACCTATAGCAAGTTATACAAAGAGAAGATAATGAAGCCACATGGATAGCCTACAAAAACTGCATTCCAACCATTCTTCCCAACTTTTGCCACAAATTCCTGATAATCATACCCATTCTTGAATGGTCATGGTTTCAGGTACATAATGAATTTTCATAAAACCATATTCAAGCCGTCTGAAAAGTTCTATTGGATAGTGAAAGAACAAACATGCACTCTTTATCCAAATGTCAAATATAACATAAACCAGAAACTATTTCTATACTTTTTTTTTTGTTAATGGAATACCCCTGTAAATTTTATACCATCACCAAAAAACATTACAAATCAAGTAGCATGGCTGAGATACCAAATTCAAAATGACAGTCTTCTAACTAGAGGTGGCAAAATGAAGAGTTTAGGTCACACCAAAAATGGACTATAGCCCAGAATGGTTGATTTCTAATACAGTTTAAAGCGCACCGGAAAGCATTGCATTGCCCCAGAAACATTTTTTTTCCTTTTTGGATTGTGCAAATAACAAATGTGCCAAAAATGATTATTAAATATTATATTATTCGCACACTAATCGGGTTTTGTTTATTAGAGTGATTTGTAGAGGTTGCTGCCATTTAAATACAGTTCAAGTCAATTTCAACCCCTTTAACCAATTCCATATTAACAACGTTTATAAAGTTTGCCCATTTAACCTGTCGCTCATTTTATAGGTGAACAGGTCAAATTTGCCACCTCATTGTCGGCCATAACCAACATGAGCATTGTTATTCCCCTTTAACCAATTCCATTTTTAGAATGTTTATAAAGTTTGCCCATTTAATCTGTCGCTCATTTTATAGGTGAACAGGTCAAATTTGCCACCTCATTGTCAGCCATAACCAACATGAGCATTGTTGATAACTTAAAATTCTACAAATATTCAAAATCCAATCTCAATCAGATAGATTGACAGAATACAAATCATACCTAAAAAGTTCTTGGTAACTTCTGAAAATTTAGCTTGATCACAGATCTCGGTCACAGCCTTGACTCTAGTATCTGCTGGCACTGCCAAATCCTTCATGAACTGAGAAAATGTAGGGGATTTCTGAGTGGCTGCAACAAGATCAAAAAGCTCTGTTTCAACCTTCTCCAGTGCTTTGGCTTTTGCTGCTGCAATGAACAATGCAGAGGCATAGTTTCCAGATCCCCCGAACATAGCAACAGGAACCTGATTTTACGACACCAAAGGACATAAGTTAATTAACAAAAGAATGGAATTCATTTTTAGTCAGCTAATAATGTAAAGCTTTTATAGCTTCTTTAGCCTTAATGTGTTACCTTTATCTTTGGTTCCTTTGGTGCAGAAGCAGAGGCAAAGTTCCTAGATTGCTGCAAACAAAACAACCTCTAAATTGGTAAAGATCCAACAGATAATGCAACACATATATCAGATGTAGCAGTGACATAGTATAAGCTATAAAACCAACTCTCCGTAAAAGAATTGGCCACCAACTGCCACTTTGTATGAGCAAACCAGGGTTCGAATGTTGCCAGAGGCAGAATTGAATTTAAGTGGTTAATTAACCTTGACACTATCCCTGTTGGGGGTTATGTGGGTACCAATTCGGTATATGAGATCAGACGGTTTCTATCAGTTTACCGTTTATGTATGTTATATGTTATGGGTATTAACATGGGATGATGTTTGTTGTTGTGATTGTGTAGATCAATCGGTTATAAAGACGGATGACCCAGAATGGTTTTTCTTTTGTCCTAGAGATAGGAAGTATCCAAATGGGCATAGATCGAATCGTGCAACTAATGCGGGGTATTGGAAGGCGACGGGGAAGGATCGGACTATAAAAACAAGGAGTAGGAATAATGCTCAAATTATTGGTATGAAGAAGACTTTGGTGTTTTATAGAGGAAGAGCTCCTAAAGGCGAGCGGACACATTGGATTATGCATGAGTATCGTGCCACAGAGAAAGATCTTGATGGCACCAACCCTGGTCAGGTAATTGTTTGGTTTGTTAATGTTTTTGTTAATCGTGATTTTACCTCTGCTACCCTGCTAGTTTAAGAAATCATAGGTTATGCTTCATCGTGAAACGTTTCAGATACACAAACGTTGTAACATGAATGCAGAATTCCTAATATTAGACCAGACAAGCAAGTCAAAAAGAAATAAACCTAGATGCTGATTGTTAAATGGAATTTAAAGATGCAAGAACAAATTGTAAACATATAATGGGTCTAGCTTGTTCTTAGCTTTCTATCGTTTTATGCATCATCTCAAAGATCTATGGTTTAAACCGATACTTATCACTGAAACTTGTGTATGGATGTACATGACCTTTATTCGTCGGTGTAGACAGTTGAGTAACACTCAAACGCAAATTTGATGTAACCTGTCATAATGTTATAGATCCGTTATTAATAATTAGCTGTTTTCTTCTGTAATAAGACATTCCAAATGAAGTATGTGCAGTTGTACTTAGTACTCATGAGTCAGTGTGCTTTTTTGGTAATATTGATGGAAATAGTTCAATATTTTGGTAATATCAACGGAAATATTTTAATACATTATGGTCACATCGGTTTTGAAGTAGGTTGATTTTCTGTTGAAGGTATAAATGTTTTGTGTCAGCCTTATGAAGTGGCCATGGCAACTTAATTTTGAAATATGATCAATTGAAACTGGTAAATAATACGGACTAATGAACTACATATAGACCTGACAAAGGAAACAAGGCACAAATGTTCCAGTTCAACTTTTTGATCCTGAACGAAAAAGCAGGAAAGGAAAAACTCATCTAGCTATTACTTGATTGTAGGAATACAGTGCTATTAGTGCGTCCTTTATAGCTCCGAATGGTTTTTTATTACATAAGCCACTTTTCTTAAATGGATATTCTTTACAAACACAAAATAGATTACTATAAACTAAATTGCAGATTGACTATCATATCTTGATGTTGCCATTTGTATCATGCAGGCACCATATGTTTTATGCCGTTTGTTTAGAAAGTCGGAAGAAAACACTGATGCCGCCAAGTATGATGAAGCCGAACCATCAAGTTTATCTCCTACCACACATAAATCATCTCCCGACAATGCATCACTTGAATACAGACCGTCGCTGCAGGATGTGAAACCAGATGGAACAGAGATATGGGTGACTGACACCGCTGATAACTTGACCCATGATCCCATGTTTCCTTATGAAAGCAGGATTTTTGATTTATGCAGACCCACTGAAAATGAACCAGCTGAGAAGGTGAGACGAGTTCTAAATATAACTCCATTACGCTGATGCTTGTTCTAAATGATTTCCAATATTGCAGATTATTCCGGATATAGGGGTGTTATTAGATTCACGATTTGCAAATGACTTTGGGAGTGATAACAACGGGCTAGCTTTTCAAGATGGCACATGTGAACCGGACGTATCGTTCACCGAATTGTTGTCACTGTATCAAAATGGCTGTGACGGCTCCTTTAAAGATAAGCAGATAATGGGTCTGGAGCCATCAACGAGCCAGACTAATGCCGATATTGGAAGCCATCTACCAGATCGCCCTGAATTCAAGTTTAGGGCCCGTACAAATCAAAATGAGTCAACTTCAGAAAATATCAAGGGGCAAGGCACTGCATCTAGAAGACTCCGTTTGCAGGTTGAACCTTCATCTGGCTCAATCAGCCATCGTGATAGCTGTAGCAATGGCTTGGAGGACAGGGAAGAAACAAGTTCAACAGTATCCGAGGTATGTTCCATTTAATTAGAAACAATGACATTGCTCAGACCCATTTGTTATTATTCATATGGTCTATTGTTTTATGTGTGTAGGCCTGTGACAGCGGTGAAGAAGATGATCAGCCTCCTCTATCAGAGAAATTACAAGGCGTTGTCAGAGGTCTTGCGAAAGGGCAACCGTTAATTTCAGTGAGGGCATACTATGGTGGATTTCTCCGTGCACCATTGATCCAGATAATGAGCATTTTCCTTGTTATATTTGTGATGATCATCTCTTTAGGGGTTAGAGAATCCTCTTTCTTTCGTGTTTAAGTAGACTAGAGATTGTAGAAATTTATCTGTATACTAACTTAGGTTCGTTCATAGACCGCCTACTTCTTTATTTGATCAGATTGTATTCAAGTTGGTATTAATGGGATATTGTAGTGTATTACTTGCATATATCCTATGTGAATCTAATTTTTTGTTGTTGGGGTCTTTCTTGATGTAGTCTATATATCTACCGTCGAATAGGGTATGATTATCTGCAGTTCTGCATCCCCTACCTCCTTCATACCGCGCTCGTATCCTGGTTTTTATCATAGTTGTTGTAAATGGATTTACCCCTGGAACTTGGATTATTAAAAAGTGAACAGAAAGCGCATATTCTGCTAATTACACAACCCAGGTGATACTAATGAATGGAAAACTAAAATGAAGTTGAAATTCATTTCTAAAAAGTTGAGTTGAAAATTCCTTTTTATAAAAGTGATGTTGAATATGTATGTGTATGACATGATTAGTAGTATTTTAAAATGATCTCTTCTTTAAAGAGAGCAAAATCTTTAAAATTTTCATCACTAAGATGTGAAAGGAATATCATTTGGTGGGCGATGCTAAAAAAGGTTTACTACCAAACAAACGTGTCCTTATCATTTATGTATAATTTATGTAAATTTACAAAAAGACAAAAACGTGGTAAGAAACTAAGAAAAACAAACACAATAGTTTTCTCAATTACATTTACATTTTTATATGAGGTTCTGCTATGACCCTTGATTTGGTAAAGTAAAATTTAACGATACAACCCTTTAGTTAATAGTTGGTAGAAGTCAATAGTATATATGACTTGTTGCTAATTTTCTTCAAATTATAACTGTGTGCATTATTATCAGTAGAAATGAAGTAGTATCGTTTTTATCCACAACAAAAGTGTAAGACAACAAGATAAAACTGAACTCGTTTTAGTTGACAACCCTGGTAATGGATTGATCTTCTGGTATAATATATATATAACCATGAATCATCGAAAGCACGATGGATAGGATGTGAATCTATCTCTTCAAGGTTTGCATGATGTACTCACCATAAAGGTCCCTGCACAAGAATGAAATATCAACATGAGGTTTACAAAAACAATTCATAAACTCTTTTGTTTGGTCCATTGTAAATAACTCATGATTAAAAACAGGAACAAATTAATTAAGTTGAGCAGCTTACATGGAATGTTGAATGGCTTCAAAAGCAGTTGATGCGGGTAGAAATTGGTCGACTGCAACTTCCTTGTTTTCGTTCTTTTTGTCTATGTATGTTGTTAAGGGAAATTATTGTATTTTTGTTATAATTCAATTACAATTTATAAATTAAAGTATAAATTAGTAGGTAGGATACAATCCTCAAAGAAGCGTCGGATTTCAGCTAGACGATGAGGAGGTAACTGGTTTATGTCACTATAGTGACGATATTCTGGATCGTCAGCACAAACTGCAATAATTTTGTCATCTTTCTCTCCCTAAACGAACCAAAGAAACGTTCACTTGTTAATTTATGATAATGTAGTGATTATGAAGTGAGTTTGTTCGTGTAGCTTAATTGCAAAGGAAACCTGATCAATCATAGGCATTCGTCCAAGGGCCCTGGCACGAACAAAACATCCTGGCACCACTTGTTCCTGATCAATCAGTAGGTTAAATTGCGTTATTAGTTAAATACTCTTATCCGTCCTATTTGAAGTATCATGTTTTGAATTTTCAAAGTCTTTATTTTTGAACTTTGACCTCAAATATATATTTTTGTTTGGATTGTATAATATTTGATAAAAGTTATATGATTTGATTGAGTTTTAGATATATTTTCATTAAGTATAACTTTAATTATGTACTTATATAACAAAAAAATATGTATATTTGAGGTCAAAGTTAAAAAACAAAGACTTGGAATAATTAAAAAGTGATGGTTATCTATGAAATTAGGAAAGATCTATATTTATGTATGCAGACCTGCATTATGACAAGAACATCCATCGGGTCGTTATCTTCACATAGTGTTCGTGGGATGAATCCATAGTTATGAGGGTAGACCACCGATGAATACAATACTCGGTCAACCTGCAAGCTTGATTCATCATAAATGCCAGTCCTTTTAAAAACAATGGCTGATCCATAATTATTTTATACATTACCTTAATTAAACCAGTTTTCTTATCTAGTTCATATTTCACTTTGCTTCCTTTTGGGATCTCAATAACCTGTAGTTTTCATGCAAACATATATAGTATATAATAACCCGCCAAACAAAAAAAAAATTAAACCATAATGAGCCGAATATATAGCATAAGTTTTTCT
>JANDBE010000051.1:22306749-22320896 GCA_024320915.1 Erigeron philadelphicus
TTATTGATGTAAAAGAGAGTAGTATAGTTATTTTAAGGATTAGGGGATATATGTTGTAAGTATTCATTAAGAATCTTATAAGTATTTAAATTAATGGGGAAGAAAAAGGTATTTTGAGGTTATTAACAGTACTTAGTTGAAAAGGTTGAAAAGAATAAATGTTTTATAAAGATAGAGATGGATATAAAAATATGTCAATGTGTTGTATTTTTACAAACTGTCATTTTATTAGTACAATTTGAGTCATATATGATTAGTAATTAATATGAATGACACAATGAGTAACCAAATATTGTGATGTAATTTATTTATTTTCTAAAGTTTTCGACACCTTCTCGGATTCTTAATGCTTGAATAAGAGGTGACTGTAAACTTTTATAAGAAGGGGACAAAATTATACTTATTTTCTAAAAATGTTAAGTTTTCTTAACGAATTGATCCGTTTGCATGAAAATATTGATAAAGTATAGTAAATTTTGCACCATTAACACTACCTGCAAATATTATATGCAGAGCCGGCCCAATATGATTAGTGGGCTAGTTGACAGCCTAAGGCCCCCAATCTTAAAAGGCCCTGAAATTTCTATCTACATCTGGCCAGATTAAAACTACATCTTTTAATCTTTTAAGAATACATATTTGACAGAAAACATATCAATTCTAAATCCAGCATTGTACCAATTCAGAAATTCTTTAGCAATAGCCCGGCCCAACAAGCTTTATCTATGTAGTTTTTCTTTAGAGAATATAATCCATTTATATTTCAAATTGGATTATTTTCAAAGTTAGTTCATATACATCAATATTGATTTCAGTTTCAAGATTAAGAAAACAATATGGGTAGAACAGCTTAATGTAATTATTGTGTTTTCTCCCATGTTCAATATCAACTTTTTTTTGAGGGAAACTAAACAATTTTGATACTTAAAAGCTCAAAACTAATTCATTATTACCATATTGTATACACAATTTTTTTAATCGTTATTTTATTATAACTAAGCGGTTAAAAAGAAAACAACGTAGAAGAAAAAATATTACATGAAACACAGCGGGTTTTGAATCCACTACTCCATTCCAGAAATATAATACTTATTGCAACTAGATGAATACCATAGATAAGTGTATCTGAATTGAATCAAATAAACACCTAGCAAATGTGATCATTTTAATTACTGTAGTGATTTATGTGATCATCATTGTACTCGTACTAAAATTTTACAGAAGCAACATATATTCAATTCAAAGCACAATTTTTTAATGTATGTAACCATAAGAGTCCATAACACAACCGTGTATATAAATATAGTTTTATTGTGTAATACCTCATTAGTAGAAAAAAGACCACCATTATTAACAAATGCAAATCCATCTCTTTTGATCATTCCATCAACAAACTCATCCTTTATATTGCCACCAATCTTTTGCAAGTGTAACGACAAAACCGCCCTTCTGGCTCTTCCGGTTGGCATCCGAGCTTTAGAAACCGGTCGTTGTGGCAACACCGGCAATTTCCCATAATCAACATAGTTTTCAAGGTTTTCTCTATTTTGGATTTCATGTAGCATGAGTTCAAGGGTGCTTAATGTAGCCATTTATGGAGCTAGATTATAGTATAATTATTATACAACTTGTGTTAGTGAGAATAGAAATGTATATGTAGAGGATATTAAAAGAAAGATTACGGGGACATTAAAAGCCTAAAAATTGGCACGAAGTTATGCTTCATGGGATTTGGACTTTTATTGGGAATGTGGTACAAGTGTTGATGCAAGAGCCATTTGAGGCTTTTTAAGCAACTCTTGAAAGATAATGCTACTAATTATGTGAATATAAATACTTTGTCTTTTACTTTTGTGTCATTCTTTGTTCTCTCAATTAAGAACATCCATCCATTTTTTATACATGCATATTATATAGTTAGATTGAGTGTATCCTTGTATTCTATGGGTGTAAAGATTTTTATTATACTAAGCAACTTTAAAAACAACAAATATTATGATGATTAGACGGAGTGATGGACCACTTGTTTCCAATTCTATATGGTACTAATTAGTTAGATATTTGTTAATGTTTGTATTAAAAATTAGTGTTATTATACTTTGTGGAGATTGAAATACAACAAATATACAAAGTAGTTTATCATATAAGACATTCATTTTTAGCGCTGCGGGGTTATTAGTTTGAGAGGAAAATTTATTTACTGGACTAAAAAGTTTATGAGCATTTACCTTTTTTAAAAGATATTCATAATTAAACTCATTCTGTATGTGGTAATGGAGTAATTGGCTAATTGCATGTTAAGTTTGATAACTAAAGTCATTAATTCTTAATAAATAAAAATTGAGTGTTGTCATTGTCATTTGCTTATTGACAGAGGTACTCTCATGTTTTACTCAAAGTCTTGAGTTCGATCCTTAGGGATGGCAAGTCTTGGTGTTTTTTCCTCCGAATATTTGTAACGGCCTATAGTCAACATCTCATTGTCTAGGGTATGTGCAAGGCTTCACCATTATACGGTGAAGTTTCCGTGATGTCGTGTACCGACTGAATGTTCGGGGAAAAAAAAAATTTGCTTATGGACAACAAATTAACGGTGCGTTTCTTTTATAAAAGATATAAATCATAGATATGAATCAAATTGAAAGAAAACATGTGGAAGAAATAAATTAATAATATGAGTAAAAAATATCATTAGACAGAAGAATGAATGGTTGGAACTTGAAAGGAGGAAGGCAAAATGGGAGAATCCACATAAATAGTTTGTTTTTCTTATGTCCTTTGAAAGGTCCACGTACACAAAGAGTTAAGCCCGTCAAATGTAAAATTTAAAAAGGCTTTATTCCCCGATATAAAAGCAATACCACTTATCCAATTACCCAAACATGAAACATTTGTATTCATTTCCAAAATTAAAAATATATTGTCAAAACCTTCGATTCAAACACCTTAAGACTACAAGGCATGTATTAGTACTAATAGGTTTGGCTTAATGAACATGGATAGACACTAAATTAGTGCTTCTTTTACTCTCAATATGCATTGAGTGGTCTGTTGGGAACAATCATAAACCTTAAAATAATGAAATAAAAAGAAGAGGATTAAAATACAAGTATGGTTGGGGTGAGGATGAATGATGGAATTAAGAGGTTACACCAAAAAGTTCAAGTAGTTCTTCAAGACAAAATCATGGGGATCTAAAACTACACTCCAACACCAATAACATTATACATTTATAAATTATAAATATGTGTTTAAATTCAGGGTGTTAGTGTTTGCATTACATTTTTTATACATTTACTTTTTTTTTAAAGGCACTAACGGATAATGGCTAACGCTCCCTACGCGGATGCGTTTATGTCGGTTCGACTCTTGACAATGCCTCAAAGAGTTTGTTCCCCATGTGTTAGATGAGTATAACATTAGAGCATCACATTTACATATGGCAGGATTCGAACTTAAAAATCACGATGAGAAAACCACGTTGTGAAAAACTCTCTGGCTAACACCCCGATGGCTTTTTTTTTATACATTTACTACTATCCACAACTTAGTTTCGGTAAGAATATTAAAATGAAATGATAGGTAGATAGATTTTTTTTTATGCTATCAATATGTATGTTTAATGCAACGATATGAATATTCTAAATTGTAAAAAATCCTTTATAAAAATTGAGAAAAACTGGTGATATCTAATACTAACATACTAATACTATATTATATTATAATTATTAATGTTCATCGATTTTAAAGTTGCCGTTAAAAAAAAAATGTTCTTCAATCTTAAGACTGATTTTATGTTAGAAATCATTATTTTTGTTTTTAAAGTTTAGAAAAAGACATTGTATGTAACTATGTATATTTCTTCTCTGATTAAAACACATTCATGTTTTAATGTTTCATAGTTTCATTTAGTTATAATAGATAAGTTCTAAAATTATCTCAATATGAATAATGATTATTGATGCATTGTAAATGGATGGCACCAAGGCCCATTTAGGTGTAGCCACCAGTTGTTTGGTGTATTCATACGGTTACTTTACTACCGATCGAGGCCAAGAAGGAGGTGGGTATAATCATGAATGTGTTCCTTGCAGTATTTTATTTACTCCCTTCCTTACAATATTAATTTGGATTTAATATGTAACTCAATTTATAATAACTCAAGAAAAGATATATATCTAAATATAGGTTTATGTTACGTTATTTTGAAAATAATTTTATGTTTAATGTAAAAAAAATTGAGTCTAGAAGAATTTATGTATCACATGTGATGATGTGATTAGCATAATATAACTATGATTTTATACTAAGAATGAGTTTACTTTGTAAACGATGAGTCCTCTAATTATATGATAAGTTCAAATTCTTTTTCTATCTAGCGAAACTGTATACTTGGGAACAATATAAATGTACTATGGAATAGTCGAATCACATATCATGTTATTATTTATTTTATTTTAGTTATTATTACAAGTACTGGTTATTGTACTTTGCATCTATAAGACTCGTAAGTTTTTTATTCACTTTAAAGTTACTCTTAGGTTTCTTTGGAAAAGCCTAGAGTTTCTCTCAAGGTATTAATATTTCTTCTTAAAAAAATATAGATATCTTACTATATAAATCGATATTCCAAAAAGGATTTTGAGTAAGGTAAACTAATTTTATAAGTAAATAAATTGTAATACTAATATTGCAATATGTAAATTTTATATGTTCATTAGAAATGAAAATGAAACTTGTCAAATGCAAACTTGAGATAATCAATAGATTATTAAGTAGTTGAGATTCACCTGGACATTATTGTGGATATCAAATGGTACATGGGATCAGGAAGGTTTCCTAACAATCACCTTTTTTTTAAAAAAAATTTATGTTCATTTTTAATGAAAGACCAATTTCATGTGGCCTTATCAGGAGTTGGATATATGAGAAGTTACAATTTAAATCCATAGATTATTATTTCCATGTGTTTGTTTGCATTTAAAATATCAATTAGATGAGATGTAGACACTAGACAGTATGTTTTCATACCTAAAAATGAAAAAGCACTTCTGAAAAAATTATGACCATTTTGTTAAAAGCAAGGATCAAAATTCTTTTGTTTCCAACCCGATTGATATATTCGATTGCATGTAGAATAGTTAAGTAGCCACAATTTATATTTGCTCTTCTTGACAATATTTTTTTAAAACTTAGAAAAACAATATTTAATTACTAAATATTATCTATACATTTGTAGCAGCTAAATGGCTACCGTAACTCCGCATGTAGCTAACACTTCAAAAACTCAACAATCTACCCTCCCGAAAAAGATAATCTTCTATCATTATTGCAACCCGAAGCAAAAAAAAAAAATAAGCAAAAAAATAATACAGGTGGTTTCAAATTGTTTAGCGAACCAAATTTTTTTTTCAAATCTATAAAATATATTTCATTGTGAACATTTGAAAAAAAGAAAAAGAAAACACTTGTAGAAATAAAAAGAGTGGGCAAGCAAGTTAGTTGACGACTATGCCTATCAAAATCTTGTACATATTCTCTTCCAACGCCATAAAGATTTCTAGTAACATCATGAAACAACAAGATTAAAGTTTTTTACACATTTCTAAAGAATTTTTCGAGTAAAATGTAATAAGAAACAAAAATGAGACTGGCTTCAGACCTTGGAATATTAGTTACCTTGACGCCTCCTTTTCATTCTTTCAAGTGCACCAAGACGGGTCTCACCATCTCCATTTTCATTTTCTTTTTCTGCTTCTTCGTCCCTTTTTCTGATAAGCCCACCAAATACGGCGTCAGGTACATCTTTCTGTGCAATCTCAACTTTTCCATCACCATCTTCTTCGTCACTATCGCTCCCTTCCGGAAGATCGATCTCTTCTTGGTTTTGTAGTAATCCTGATTCTTTTTGCGATACTTGTACACCAGCACTTACAAATCCAAGCTTTCTAGCAGCAGTGTCATTGGAAGGGAGGTTTTCTGGGTCAGCAGGAGCTAACTGCCTTTCTAAAGCAGCCATTCCATCTTCAGGGATACCGGCATCTACAGTTGACTTCTGCATTAAAAACTCTGGGAGCATAACATGTGTCTGCAATAAACCATCAAAGGGAATTAGTATCATGAGTATCGTCTAGTTTTACAACCACGATATAGACAGATTCTGTAGCATGTTCAGGTCAAAAATGGATATATTAGAGACGATCGAGATAGGTCAAGTCCAGTTTGGTTCATCAAAAATCCAAAATTATTTAATATATAACTGGTTTAGATATGATCAACAAAATTGAACTAATTCAACAATAATAAGATAAAAAATTAAAAATAGAAAATGATTTAGGAAATTATGCATGTTAACTTCACACAGTTTTTGACCCATTTGACATGCCTTTCAAGCTAACTTTAATTTACCTATTTGACCAGTTGACGGAAAAACATAACCCAAATAGCCTCGTTCACAAGTAAAAGGTAAAAACCAGCACCCGTTTTTTACAAGTTAATTTTAATTAATTGCACAAAAAGTCCTGCAGGCAAAGCTTGGAGAATTTCATAAGGCCAAAGCAAAAACTTCCCTTCCCAACCCTCCCATAGACGTAGAGAGCCTCAGACACCACAGTTGTGCTTCAAACAAGATATCACCATCAAGGACCCTCCAAGCCATTCCTTGAACCCCGGTTATTATGCATTCAGAAGGAGTCGACTGTTACTTTTGACAGTCCAGTTATAACAGCTCTGACCTAAACTTATAGACTTCTTTGAGCCTAGTGGTCCTAAATCGCAATTACTGACCAAACAATTTATCACAGAATGGTTTGTGAACTTTATAGCTTTATATTCCATCACCTCATATTTTAACTATTATAATTATTATATTATCAATATAAGTGACAATTATATATTGGCAACAAGTTAAGTTTGCAAATTTATTTATATATAATGAATAAATACTGCCAGAATAGCATATTTCCTAGAAAATATGTGGTAATTAAGAAAATCAATGTTTTCACTAAAGCTTTCAAGAAAATAAAAAATCTTGTCCAGCAGCCCCATCAAGGCCTCTAAACTGGCATCCTAAGATCAGGCCTTACAGAACCGGTTAAGACTCCGTTCACATACATAGACTTGTTTGGTTCTAGGAACATTCGTGAATCTCTACTTGACCTATGCAGCTCTGCTACCATCTGGTAACTTAAAAACTGCACTGACGTCATGACTCACGACAGTGATTGTTAAGGTGGAGAGGAATACAAAACTGGGCAGTACATCCTAGTGAAGTCACAGTGTGTCTCATCTTTTATATGAAGATAATTCTAACATAAGCTAGAAAAAAAGGGCGCTAGAATCTTTAGTTGAAGGGGGTTTCTTGGACCCTTAAAAGATTTACTAAAGGGCGAAAATAATCAGCAAAAATGGGCTGCATAGCGCTAGAATCTTTAGTTGGAGGGGGTTTCTTGGACCCTCAAAAGATTTACTACAGGGCGAAAATTATCAGCAAAAAAGGGCTGCGTACCTGGCTATGTCTAGTAGAAACACTCCTCTTAATACGAAGCATGTCGCGGAAAGTATCCTCGTTACCATGTTGTACTTCAAAATCATGCCACTTCTTCCAAAAATCACCATCAGAGCGTGGATCCGCAAGCCAAGATGCATAAACAAATATTTTACGGGCACGATCAATTTCTCCAAGACTCTTCTCAAGCTCTGCATACTTGATGCACATCTTCATGGCATCCTTCTCGGGAAGACCATCAGAAACAATTGCCTGTTCATAAATCTCCCTAGTTTTAGGGACTCCAAAAATTTCAGCTGCACGTGCTATGTAAATTTCATACATGCTCAACTTCTCATTAGCTGGGACAGCTTTTGCTGCTTGATCATAAACTCTCATTGCTCGTTTAGCTAGACCATAATCCTCCTCCAACTTAGCATATTGAAGATACAAGGGCTTTACAACTTCAGAAGGAGCCTGTTTAACAATCATAAAGATCAAACCAATAAGTTGCAATCATAGAGATCAACCCAGTAAGGGGTTCCTCGGTTATAACTGCGGAAGCAGAAGGTAAAATATGCAAAAGAGTACCAGTGACTATTATTATTGCCATAACGATGGTTGCTTCATAATAGATAATCATTATAGATACAATTAACTAGGCATTTAATAGTGAACATATCCGAATAAGAAAACTTGAATAACAAAATGACCTCTGACACAGGAAGTGATTCAACATTGAACAAAACATAAAACTATTTTCTGATCTGCGAATAAATCTTGAGCACATTAAACCACAGCAGTGAACTTATCTTCTTAAAAAGGAAGATAGAAATTAGAAAGATTGTAGATACTGTAAGCAACCCTAAAGCAAAATACTTGATGTCCTAATCTTGGCCTGTTTGAAGTGTTGAACATATATCCAGAAATCAAGAAAACTCGTGAAGCAAGAGGCCAAGATGACAACATAACTTTGATGAAGTTTCATTTGCTGCTTTCATATTGATGCCTTTTCTATCAATGTTAAACCAATCTTAGCTGTTATTTATGCCTAAGATAGAGATGTGTGAAGAATGGATTCTTTATATCTTTTACTTTAAACTTGAATAAACAGAAGATTGCGTATATATCTAGAACCAACAAACAAAGCAAGCAACGACCTATATTCTATAGGATATACAAAACTAGTTCAGAGGGCAAAACCCATCTAAACCTGTGAGTTACAAATACACTATCAAAGCATGAATTGCAGCCCAAAATCATATAGAACCGAAGATAAAAGCAACTCAATGATCCAAACAAAGCAGCAAACATCAGGAACTAGACTAAGAATGGCAGATCAATTCAAACCACAGAATGCAATATAGGAGAATGTGGTGGGAGCTGAAAATAGGTGTGGGATTCACAGGGCAATAAAACTGACCTCCCCCAATATAGCGGATAGTACTTCAATACTTGCTTTCAAGCAATGCATGATTACACTGCCAGAAACCAAACCAGTGTACTCTATGCAGGGACAAACTAAGCTACAATCATAGCTAGAGGTGACAGATGAATGCGTGAGCAAGTTGCGGGAGTGGAATATAGATGACAGATGAATGCGTGAGCAAGTTGCAGGAGTGAAATATAGATGATGTTTGCATTTGGGACAGGTTATGTAATGTCCCAAAAGCACTGTTTATCCAGTTTTTAAGTATTATAATACACAAATAATGCATTTAATGTGCTTACAAATCAAAGTTTTTATTGTTTTCATTAGAGTTATTATATAACACAACTTAAGAGGTTTTATCTATCAAATATACACTTCGAGCAACCTTCAAGTCATCTAAACCTTTCCCTTTCAGTTTTTTATTTGACATGATTGAGATTAAAATGAACTCAAATCAGCCCATTCTAAGTAAACAGGTCAAAGCCACCACCTCTAGAACAAACTAATATAGTGAGTACATGAGAGAAAATATATGATATTGTCCACATATAAAGCATATATGCATAAAACAAAACGCATAACTGGCCATTACCAACTTCCTATATAACAATGTGCCCAAATTGCATGCAGTAAAACATGTATATAATTAAGGTACGATGCATATGCAACATAAGCAAATACTCATCTCAAATTTTATCCATATGTTCATGTTAAAAGATTATAGTCGTAATTATAGATTAGGTATTTAGGTCTGAAGGAAGAAATAAGCATACCATTTCAACAGCATGCTCAAACAGCTCTCTGGACCTTTCAAGTTTGGACTTCCCGTATCTTTTCACAAACTTCGAGAGATAAGTAACCCAAATGTCCTTCACATGAGGATATTTGAAGATCTTCACCCCTCTTTCATAGACCTTAAAAGCATCCTCAAAGTACTTGTTATCCTGAAAAACATGCGAGTGAAACTTGAGTTTTGACACATTGGCTACAAGAAAGGTGACATAAAGAAAAAAGCAATTATGTCAGTGAGAAAACTGGCAGAGGAAATATTTTTCAGTGAGAGTGACTAGCATACCTCTAGCAGCATTGCATAGTTTATAATAATCTGCGGTGTAGCAATTCGTAGATCCAAGATCCTCTCATATACAGTACGGGTGGATTCCAAGGTGCCTAAACTCTCCTCTAAATCCACATAAAAAGTCCAAAGCCTTAACGATTTGTGCAACTTGATTTGTACTGGTTCATTGCCATCAGCAGCCACTGGAGTAAAGAATTGAAAAAAAAATAACAGGTAAGTACAAGTTGCATTTCATTTAGACATTTACATGGTGATATACAGAAGCTACTCCAAAAGTCTCATAAAGGTGATTCGGCATATTCTTTATCTAATAAAAGGAAAGTATGGTTATGTCATAAGACTGCCGTAGCGAGTCCAAAAAATGTCCAAATTAGGAAAGAGACTATGATCGCTGATGTAAAGTCTTCTTATATGTAGTTACTGTTACTTCATATGTATACATATATCTAAGAAAATTTAAGAATTGGAGAAGATATAGGTGCTAAACGCCTTCAAATTTCTTGCATAGCTACTCTTTGTTAATCAGTAATATATATAGTCATCTTATAGTTGTCAACACCTTCAAATTTCTTGTATACCTACTCTTAGAACACCATGTGGGGTAGTATTCGTGCTTTAGGCTTTCAATATAAATTTTATGCACTTCTTTCACAATTGTGTAATAATATAGTAGGTTACTATTTTAAGTATTGTTATTTTACTAATTTAAGTACACAAAGGCTTGTAACAGCCCATCGATAGTACAACTCATACTCATTTGATAAAAGCTGCACACGAAGGCACTGTACTAATCTTCTACAGGTGTTGGTGTGTAGTATTTTGAATCAGGCAATTGAATCAGTGATAATCTTAGCACGTTTGTGCAGTTTGTCCAATAGAAAAGGAAACATCCACAATTGTTATGGTTGATATTGTAATTAGATACTAAAACAAACATAAAGAGGCGGTCGTACGATATAATCTGGTTCCATTAAGCAAAACTTACACTTTATATTACTTTTAATTGATTTCTATTATTTTTCTTACTATTTTTTGGAATCATTTTGGGTTGTTGCTTTTGCATGTTAAACTGTTTGAAGGTTTATCCAGTTTTTCACTGAAGATTAATGCAGTTTGATGTAGTATCTGCTAGTGATTTATGCAGTTTTCAGCTTCAAAATACTACTGCATATATGTTCACATACAATCTCTGTGTACCACATGGGGCATAAGCTAGTATAGAGAAGAAAAAAAAGATTCTAACAAAGATAAACTAATGATAGAAGTATAATTTTACCTCTGCGTTTCACCTCAGCGGACGGTTCAGCTGTAGCACGCCTCATTAGTTCCAATGCTCCCTTGAAATTTTTGTGTCTGAGCTCCATTTCTGCCCATTCACACCAAACACTAGCGAGATTATCCACGGCTTTATAGTTAACTTGCACAGCCTTGTCAAATATCACCCTTGCATTAGCAACGTCCTTATGAGTTTCATACAATTTAGCAAACGCAACCCACAAGGTATGAGGTTTGCCAACCGCTTTCATTGGGTCAATTGTTCGAACTGCCTCTGTATAGGTCAAAATCTGCTTAGTCGGATTCCCTTCAAATATCTTAACTCTCCTATGCCACTGTTCAACATTATGAGGATTTTGACGAAGAAGAACACTATTAGCCAATTCCGGCCTTCTATCCATAAGATGCTCCAATCTCGCTATCCTCAAATCAACATCTTTATCGTCCGACAACCAAAACTTCTTAAGCTTCTCCTCCAACTTCCCCACATTAAGCCGATCATCTTCTTCCTCATCTCCATCATCATCCTCAACACCGTTTTCCTCTTCATCCTCACTATCACTTAACCCTTCCATCTTCAAAGCAAGCACACTCTCTTCAAACTGAGAGTACGCATCAAAAATCACACTAAAATCCCTAACAGTAACAACCGTGGTCATCCCTTCTTCAAAAACATCTCTCGCCTTCTCCAACAACTTCCTCCTAATATAATAATCCGCCAACGAAGTCCAAAGCCGACCCACCTCATCACTAAACTTCCTGATCCCACCTCTAATAATCGCATCAACATTCAACCCCGAAATCTCACTCGCATGCTGCGTAAGCAAATCACAAAGCTCCAACCACAACCTATGTTTCGTCTTCCCTTTAATCGAATAAAACCTATCGTCATTCAAAACACCCGCTAATCTCTCCGCAGCCTCTTGCCACAACTCCGAATTCAACAAAAACTCAATCAAATCCTCAATATGACCCGGATCATACTTCAAATACCGTCTATAAACCCTTAACGCCGTCTCAATCGGAACCCCTTTCTGACTAACAAAAACCAAATACTTCTCCCAAATCCTATCGTGTTGCGTAACGGGTAACGCACATAACGCCCTATCAAACGCTTTACGTGTCCTAGTAACTAACTTTTGTTCAGTCAAACTAGTCAAATACATAATCCAAATTCTAGGCATTTTATGCATAGTAACTAAGGCACGTTCAAATGTATTATTTAAAGCCTGATATTGCGGATACGAAACGGGTAAATTACGTACCAATTCGAGTCGTTCTCGGAGATACGCGTGCCAGAGTTTGTAACTTCCTGGTAATGCTTTAAGTGCTCGTTCGTAAATAACGGACCGTTTTTTTAACGGCGCATCGGTTCGGGCGATTAAATATCTCCACCATAGTTTTAGACTGAATGGATTTCGGAGAAGTTCTTCTTCGTACAGAAGGTCATCTTGTGACGGATATAAATCGGTAGGAATTGTTGACATTGATATTCAAATCGAAAATGAAGATGGAATTGATTTGATTTGATTTTGTGTGTGTTTGTGTGTGTGATTTATTTTGATTTCTGGACTGGAAAGAGATGGGATTTTGAGTGTGGGTTTTTAAAACCCTAGTTTTTTTTTTCCAGGAGGAAAAGATATTATGACGTAATTTCGAATATTTGGGTATAATAGTAGATGATTAATCGATAAAGCGGATAAATATATGTTAAACACGTGCTTTAGTACTTAAGTCATAAACTTGTTTTAAAAAGATAATAAATATGGAAACTCACTTCACCTTAAATCAATAACACAGATTTATAGTTATGCAAACATCATATGTGTTGGATAATTTATATGAAAAAACATTAAGTTAATATTCGATATCACGAAAACCTCACTGTATAATGGTGAAGTCTTGCACGTATCCTAGACAATGAGATATTGATCATGAGTCGTTATAAGTATTCGGAGGAAAAACTTCAATACTTGACATCCTAAGGGATCGAACTCAAAATCTTAGGTAAAACCTGAGATGCCTCCAACCAGTTGAACTAGTATTTATTGACAATATATTTCATGTGTTGAAAATTACAATAATCTTTACAAAAATTAATTAATGTGAATAGATATCAAATATTGGAACGTTTAAAGTGTATATTATTTAATGTTTAATAATGTGGGTTTGTCTCATATTCTTAGTGGTATAAATATTAAGTATATTCATAAGGAGGGATGTTGAAAGAATAATAATTCTTTACGAGCATGGTACCCGATTAATGCGGTGGCGATGGTGAGGAAAGCGGTCTAGTGGTGTCGGTGATGGTGATGGTACTATTGGTGGTGGTGGTGGTGTCAAGTGAGGTAAGTTGATCGGTTGATGTAATCGTGATAATGGAAAATTTAGAAGATAAGGGATTAAAGTGTTAATTATTAAAATAAAGGGTTAAATTATAATTATAATTCATTGAGTACAAAATATAAAAGGTCAAGGGTAATTCTGGTAATTTAAAGGTAGAATTACCTAAAAGATAATAAGAGACAATTTCCTTTATAAAGGAGTAAACCGGGGTCAAGGTCGGGGTCAGGGGCGATAAGGCGTAATGTGGCGTTTTAGTGGCGCACTTGCAGCAACATATACAACAACACTTACAATATCTGAAAATACACTCCATGAACACATACATTTAGAAATTCTAGATCATCAAGAGAATACCTTCTTTTCTTTCTCATCCCTACATTCTCTTATTCAAGGTATATTTATGGGTGCTATCATTACTCCGGTAGTATTAACTGCTTAGGTTGTTGTATCTCGTGAAAGAAAGTATGAATCAACCAGAAATCTGCTACAACTTATTATGAAAATATATGATAGAATTATTATTGAGAGAA
>JANDBE010000051.1:22521566-22540861 GCA_024320915.1 Erigeron philadelphicus
ACCGTTCATAAATCATAATTTGTTTCCGTTTGTCTGTTTTATAGGTAAATCAAAAATGTAGTACGGGCCTTTCGAAAGGTATAGGTACATATTTTATATTGTTTCCCTCTTTTTTTTTTTTTTTGTTTATTTGTTATTGTTTTTTTTTTTTTTAGCAATACTTGTTCATAAATGAGGTCGATTCGACGTGAGAATCGTGAGTTACTCGAATGGTATATACATGCGTGTACATATGCATACACATACATATGATTAAATGAGATGCAAAAAAGTAACACACACACATGCTTTTTACAATGTGGAGCTTTACTTTCGAAAAATTAATTCTTGTGCTTGGTGGTCATATTATATAGTCAATATCAGCTTTCGATGTTCAGTGACGAATGTAGTGGCATATAGAAATGGAAAAATAGAAGATTTATTGGTTGTGCAAAAATAAATAATAAATTTCATGTAAATTAGTACGCTTATGAGGAAACGTGAGTTGAATTTTTTTTTTTCAACAGCTGAAATTTTGTTGAAACTAAATGTTGACAAGGTTTTAAAGTATAAAAAAAAGTTACAATTATAATAGAAAAGATAGACTTGTCGTCCAAGTTAACCATGACATACGAAATTTATTATCATGAGTGGAAATTTAAAAATAAGCTAAAGATACGACAGACTCAAACACATCATTCTTTAATAAATTAGACACAATTAATTCTTTAATAAATTAGACACAATTAATCTCGTTTAAGACTAAAAAAACTTAAACCGATACCGCAGGACACATCCTGCATCCCCACCAGTTTTTGACTTTCGTCCCATTGTGCTGGATAAAAGGCTCGTTTCTAATAATGTATTATTATTTTTTATATATATGTATAGTATATTGCTAGATTTGGAAAGTTCATCGACGGTGGGTATTAAAACTAGAAACGGTATTTAGAAACCAAAACTCCAGCGCCGCCTTGCTTGAAACCATAATATCTAGTTCTTCTGAATACATTACCACAAATTCCACGTCGGATTCTTACACTTATCCCTAGGTTCGTTGCATTCACCTCCAAGTCAATATCCATGGGCATTTTCGGTATTTCATATATATAGAATCTCATCTCCGCTCATTTCATGCTTTGCTTTTAAATAAAGCTTGACTCTTCTGACTTTCACTCACACCCATATATTTTTCTCTACTCTTTCCAAGTAAACGTCCTTGTTCTTGTTTTCATTTTTCAAGCACACTTTCATACACAACCACCAAAAACCAAAAAAAAACAATAAAATGTCTTTTTGGTGAAATTCATTGAGATTTTGTGAACTAAAGTTGTGTTAAATTATTCGGTATAGTTAATATTGGATAAACTCAAGTTATAGTTTATCAAAGGAGCTGAAAATGTACGGTGAAAGTGGCTCGTCGGACGCAATTGTAAGAGATATGAACTCGTTGTTGCATACGCCTACGTTTAAGCATCCTTCGGAAGGGGAATTTGCAAAGATCAAGGAATTGATTTCTTCGGATCCGTATTTGAATTATAATCATCATGATCATAATCATAATTACAATCATAGCCAGAATCAGAGTCAGAACCAGATTCAGAACCAGAGCCACAATCAGAATCAAAACGATCAACTTTCTAGCCTAGGAAGACAAACTCAAACCTCATTAATGCGTTACCGCTCGGCCCCTAGCACATTCTACGCGAATCTACTCGACGAAAGCGGATTAGACGACTTTCTTGCTCCCGACGCCTCGAATCACGAGCCAGAAGACAAGATCTTTTTTAGACAACAACAACCACAACCACTTTACCAACAACAGCCCCATCCAAATTCACACGAATTTTCACGATATCCACAATCGCCAACATCTATGAAAATTGAAACAAACGTAGAATCTCATAAGGTAGATTACACGACACCGGTGTCTACGACAACTATGTACAATGGTAATTCACATCAACAAGGCTCACATTTATCACAAAATAATCATACCAATATTTATAATAATAATCATAGTAATCATAATAATAATAATGATCAGCTAGGCAGTTCATCTACATTTAGATCCACGAATTCAACAAGTTCGAATCTCGTTAGACAAAGTAGCTCTCCAGCTGGATTTTTGTCCTCGTTGAATACCGAAATTAATGGTAATATATTCAACTTATTTTTATTAAACTCTTTGTTTATTACAACTTGCAATTAACCTTTAAACACACTCCCCATCTCATTATTATACTACTAAAACTGTCATTAACTTCATTACTACTACTATTTGTTAATATATTTTTAGTTATCTTTGTTAATTGCAACTTGCACTTTAGAAAATATTATTTTATACATCCTCCAATGAAATTGCTTCATTTATAAATTACTATTTAATTTATTGTGTAGCCAACATGTTACATCAAAAGGTCACTAACGGAAATGTGAGAGTCTCCTGTCAAAGGACATTCCATTGGTTGAATATTTTGAGGGTTGATATATACACATAAAAATACTATTCTTGAAGATATTGATGTGTAGTAAGTAAGGATATCTACATAAAAAAAACTTATTCTATTTTTAGCTGCATCTTACGATTATTATTTAACAAATTGAAAGTCGTTAAATGACAAATAAATAAAGGGGTTGGCCAAATATAGACTTGATAATAAAACAACGTTTGCAAATTCTCGGTTATATGTAGTTGACTTTACTTGCCTTTTCGATAGTAGAAAGACTATTAAGACGTAAAACAAAAACATAACTTTCAACTGATGCATTATATATTATCAAACTTTGTTAATATATAGTCAATGTCAAATTGTAATACTAAAACATATATATATACATATTTATTTATCTATAGATATATAATTGGTAGACATTGATAAACTATATAATGGATGTACGTTTAAACTATTTCTACACCAAATTAATGTTTTTGGTAAAAGTGTTGGTATTTGTTTCTTTCTCCTTTTGAAACTTTGTTTTTGCCATAACTTTTAGACCTTATATTTAAATATAATAAAGCGATATCCACTAATTTACATAGATGAGATCGAAAAGATTCTGTCATTACAATTAAAGTCCAGTGCTTTTGGAGCCGGGATCAGCTCACATGCCCGTAACTAAATACAATTATTCAATACCTTTTTTTTATTTCTTGCTTTTTAAAAATAGCCTTTTTCATTTGTTATATGTGTCCTATTGTTAATGTTAATGAGTTTTTATCTAGTAGTAAGAGGTAGTATTCGAAGTTTTGGGTTCAAATTCTAATATTAACTTTTAAATACTAATTTGTGGAAACCAACTACCCCGGTTAAAAGAAAAAAAAAAAATTAATGGCTTCTAATATGTAACAAAATAATGCAAACTTTTTTAAAAAAATTGGTTAGATTATAGTTCAACTTTTTAGTTATGCATCCACTTATACTCGTCGATCTAATTTCTAAACCAGTTTGTCTTTCGGTCTGGTGTCAACATTTGTTTTTGATATATACTCGTATTGTTTCATGCTGTCTAGTAAATTACTGTAACATATTTGTAAGCTTTTAAGTTCTCGTACAAATTTTATTTTATTTTTTTTTTTTTTTGATATACTGAGTTTCTTGACATATTTATGACAGAGTTGCATTCTATTATGATATATTCAGGTTTTGCAGCCATGAGAGGTGCAGAGAATAAAATGCATTCATCAAATAGACTCAATAACCATATAAATTTCGCATCAGAGCCTACTTCGTCCCCAATGCACTTGCCTCAAATTCCTGAAAACAGAAATGAGATTAGTGATTCGACATTTGGGAACTTGAAAAGGACTAGAGATGGTGGTTCAAAAGCTTTAGAACGACAGGTTTCACTCGATTTCTTAATGGCATTGTATAAACTGGATGTATGCAATATAGTCTATTGCTGATTAATTAAGTTTAAATATATGTTGGTTTCAGAACGGAATATCTGGACATTATACTCCTAGTTTGGTTCATCATATGAGCTTGCCAAAAACGTCTTCTGAAATGTTAACTGCTGAAAAATACTTGCGATTTGAACAAGAAGACAATGTCGTCCCTTGCAAGACTCGTGCCAAAAGAGGATTCGCTACACACCCACGAAGCATTGCAGAGAGGGTAACAAGTTTTGACTTTTTTGTTTACATCAGTTTTTCATCCTTAATTTATCCTAATATCAACATATCACAAGGCCCATAAAGCTCAATATATACAGGGCATTAGAGATTTAAAGAAAACAAGAGTATAGCTTACCTTAACAACCAAATCGTATAAAAAGTAGTTACAATTTTCATCTACTTATAATGTGCAACTTTCAGGTAAGAAGAACCAGAATAAGTGCTAGAATGAAGAAGCTACAAGAGCTTTTCCCTACCATCGACAAGGTAAATAGTTAATTGGGCCGTAAAATTCAGTTTTGATTCAGTGTATGTGAGTTTTGCATTAGACATAATGTGGGAGAACTCAAAACAAGTTCGTTTGTGTGCAGAACACAAGCACAGCAGACATGTTAGATTTATCTGTTCAGTACATTAAAGATCTTCAAAAAGATTTGCAGGTATAACAATCATCATATCTTTAGGCATTGCTAAATTATACTCTATGTCATTTTTTTCTCAAAGAATATGTGTATTTTGAATTATAAACTTGAAAGAGTCGTTTATTCTCACCGTGAAACTTACTTATTTTTGACATCTAGACTCTCAAAGACGCTCGGTCAAGGTGCAATTGCTCAAGTACTCAATGACAGACATGTTCGTCGATCACATAACTTGCTTTGTGTTATGTCTTACTATCCAAGGAGATGAAAATAGGTTGAAAGGACTACGAAGCTGGCCGTTTGTATATGAACACACTATATTCATGTGATTATAAATTCGAGATTTTCATTTTATTTGGGTGGCAATAAGTTAAGATTAGATTATAAGTCCTGTTTATAAGGAAGTTTTCTTTTTTCTTTTTATTTTTAGTACACGATGTTGTTTGATTATGGTTATTAGATCAATCATTTTAGGAAAAATTAATTGAGAAAGCATTAAACTTTTATCGATTTCCTATTATATGTATCCATATCTCAAAATTTCTATTGTATACATCCTATTTCTATTCAAGAGTATAATGCGGTAACGCCTATTACGAATACTCATGATCTTTGGGCCTAAAGCAAAGTTTACAAAATGAGACATTGGCCATTAAAATTCTTTCAAAATGTTATAAGTATGATTGAAAATAAAGTTAGCTTCCTTAAGTTTGTTTGGCTCATTTAGAGCTCGCTCAAAAAAGTCTGAGGGTGTAAAACCCTAGATTTGATTAACAACTTAATTCATAATCCATGAAACTGATTATTAATCGTCTTAAATTAATATATGCATATAGTTGAAGCATTTGAAGTATTATTATTATTATTATTATTATTATTATTACAATTATTATTAAAACACCATATATTTCATGCTTTATATTTCATCTGTAGATCGGTTTTATCAACAAAGTTTTCTTAATAGAATGGCTTGAAAGTGCCTTTAAAAATATCAAACGAAGTTGTCATGCCTTTGTTCCACGATCTTGCCATGTGATTAGGGAATTTCCAAAAAAAGAATATTTTCTCATCCAAACACATACTCGAACCGTTACCCAATGACTCAAATCATTAAGATTCACTTCATTAATTATACAGTAATTTTTTTCTAATAAGATTCACTTAACAATATCATCATCATCAATCAATGTCAAATAACCAAAAATCGGAAAGCAGTTAAAACAGCAATAAAGGCGGCTCAATCCATTCTAAAGAAAAAACAAAATTAAAAAAAAAAAGAAGAAGCTGGCAATCAAGTCTTTCTTTTCTCGTCTCTATCGATTCCAAACCAAAAAACCCATCATAAAACTCATACACAGAGAGTTAAAATATTTAATTCAGTTAAGTGGGTTGATCAGTTAGCTTAGTTAGAATCGATTCTTGAATTAGAGATGGCGAGTTATCATGGAGATTTTAACCAGAAGATTGATTATGTGTTCAAGATTGTTTTGATCGGTGATTCTGCTGTTGGCAAATCACAGTTGTTGGCCCGGTTTTCTCGTAACGAATTCAGTTTGGATTCCAAAGCAACAATCGGTGTTGAGTTTCAAACCAAGACTATGGTTATTGATCATAAAAATATTAAGGCCCAGATTTGGGATACTGCTGGTCAAGAAAGGTTCTTATCCTTCTTCTTCTTTTACTATTTATTACGTATTATATTATTTTTTAACTCGTTCACTGCAAATAGTAACTCCCAATGTGGTCTTCGGATTTTGGGTCCCTATACCATCTTCCACGGTGTATGAGGGAAGTTGAGATGTAGACAACCTTACCCTTATGAAAGGTAGAGAGACTGCTTCCAGTTCTACCAAAGGTAGAAAAGGACCTCCATCCTTGCTAGGCATGAGCATCCGTCCTATAGTAATTGTCCCAAAATAAATGTAAATTTTTCTAATTGTTTTTTTGGGGTTAGTGTCCTAGAATGTAAGTAACTATAGACAATGTACATAGTGTGTAACAAACTTCAGTCGTGTTCATTCTATGTTTGTATCTTATATTTTGTCCAATTTGTTTAATAAAACGCCAAGTCAATTGGTGACGGGCTAACTATCTAGCCGGTATAACCATAGTTGTCAAAGGTGAGCGCTTCATGCGCTTAGGCACAAACAGTTACATACAAAAAACACGATTTAAGTTACCTACCATAAAACGTTACACAATTTGGACAAGAATACAGGTTACCTACATACAATGAAAACGATTTAAATTTGTTTACCCTATTTACATTCTCGTGCACTAATTCCTCTAGTTTTTACATATTTTGTTTCTACCCTAAGTGGAGGTAAATTTTCAATGTATGCAATTGCTATAGACTTGTGTAAGGTGTAAACATTTGCTATTTATAAACTGTAAGGCTTGAGATTAAGTTTCTTATTCTTAGACCACAATCTATTTGTTGTAAACACAATGATACATTAGGGCCATGATACCTTGTCATGTGCGGTGAGTTGAATATGGGGTGTTATATTTACAGCACGTTACGGGTTCTAGATGTTCACTATAAGCATATGATGTTAGTAAGAGATTTCAAAGTTTGAAGAAGTTGAGTCTCTTTAGTACTATTGTTTATGACCATCAGATATATAAGACTATGTGCACTATCAAAAAGAAGTTTGTCGACCCTAGCCACTTAGCTAGTGATATACACACTTGTTTCATTCTTTTGAACGTAAGCCCACATGACATTACTCATTAGGGATTTTTACTTTTATTACTGAAGAGGAAACTTCTTCCACGTCCAGTTATTTTGAGAAAGGATTAATATCGACTATGACATGAACTCAAAGATAGATGTTTTTGTAATTATGTAACTATGTTAGGCTCATATATATCAGACTATTAGTTGATGTTTTTGTTGTAACTTCTGTCTGTAATAATCAGAACGTTAAGTTCATGGATTGTACTAATCGTAGTATATGCTCTGTATATTATCTTTGTTGTCATTGTTAAGATGTGTATTTTCTCTTCGTTGTTCATCTCTTGGTGAAATTCATGCCCGTCAATTCGTTCAATTGTTCATTGTTTAGATAATAAACATATTCATTCTTCAAAGGTTTCCATTTTAATAGTACTTGGTCGCCATATAGTTGTATCAATACTTTTCTTGAATTTCTTACAAGCTTAATATTGGTATTGTATGTGAAACCTATATTAGCGTAAATAAGTTTAAATCTCCTTGATAATGTCATTTGTGTATATAACCAAATACTTTTGCATATCTCGGCTCTTGTGTATATGACCTAGTACATCATACCTTTGTCATTTATCTTGTCTGTATTTTTTTGAATAACTACAGATACCGAGCTGTGACGAGTGCCTACTACAGAGGAGCTGTCGGAGCAATGCTGGTTTATGACATTACCAAGCGTCAATCGTTTGATCACATAGCCAGGTGGTTAGAAGAATTACGTGGTCATGCTGATAATAACATTGTCATCATGCTCATAGGAAACAAATCTGATTTGGATTCCCAACGAGATGTATCTATGGAGGATGCAAAAGAGTTTGCTGAAAGAGAAGGCTTGTTTTTCATGGAAACATCTGCCCTTGAGGCCACAAACGTAGAACCTGCTTTTCTAACTATCCTTACGGAGATTTATCGAATAGTCAGTAAGAAATCTCTTGTTGCAAATGAGGAAGCCGAAGGGAGCTCAGCCCTTCTCAAGGGGACTAATATTGCTGTTAGTCAGGAGCCACTATCTGCAGGAAACAAGTTCAGCTGTTGCAAATCTTCATAGGACACCTTTATCCCACGAACATGCTTCTCAGCCTCAGGTAAATTAGTATCTGAAAGTTAATTTCGATTAATTCTCTGCTTAAAATTTGCTGTAAGACCTTCGACTCAAAAGAAACAGAGAAACTGCATTACTATTTATGTCAAACGTAAAGTATAGAAGTAAAATAATTAAATGTCCAAGTGAATCCATATTTTAAAATTTAATCGCTGATTTGGTCTTAAAGTTTAAGTTTCCATCATTCGTCTATTTGTAGTTTCTTATACTTCTTTTGTATATTATTTCAGGAAATAATCGTTTGCACACGTATTCCACAGACGAACTACATCTTTCTCCAGTTGCTGAAATTGTAAGTTTTTAATCAGCTGCGGCAAAATAGTGGTGTTGATCGTAACTACTTCCATGGCACTTGAACTCTACTTCTCTGGGATTCATTCTCAGTAGGTACATTGTTTTGTATGTTGATATCACCTTGTGTACAAATATTTCTACATTGGAAATTTTGTGAACATTTCGACATTTGGGATAAAAGGCATACTCTAGAACTATATGTCACTTGTTTAACAGGCCATAATTGCAAGCATTTTTTTTTTTTTTGGGTAAATCATATATTTTTTGAGTAGGGTATTCTGGTGTTATTTGATCTGGTTATGTGATCCAACTTCTTGATCTGTTGATATTTGGTGTGATTTTTTGAATAATTGCTGGCCAAATCTTTGCAGTGAGTTTATTGCCTCCCTATGAGAATAAGCACTATCTAGATCGTTTACGCAACTGACTTTACCGTTACCACCTTGACTTGATTACAATCTGACAAAGTCAAACCCAACATTACATTGTACAATCCAAATTCATGATCAAATATGTGATAGCTTCTTCAAGAATTTAACTCAAGCCTAATTGGCAAAAAGTAACATTTTTTCATTCAAAACTTCATAAATTTTAAAACCAAACCGGTTCATGTACCAGAATCAAGAATGTCTACAAGAAGTTAACAGAATGAAATCAAGTAATTAGCTTCCTTGCATGTAAAAGTGCTTGTTGCATCATCATATGGGTAACTATAGGAAGTAGGACAAGCCTTCTTAAATATCTTGGAATATTTAGTTGGCTTGCATATCTTTGGATCGTTAAATGCCCCGCTGCAACAATATTCCGGCTTCTGAAAAGCCGTGCAGGCACTCTTGCAACCAACGACCTCACCACCATCCCCTTTCATCTTCAGACCATCTGGACACCCTAGGTTCAAATCTGACACACACTTAACACGAGAACAGACCCCTGAACCACCCAGTGGGGTAATTGAGACGGGCATATTGTAACCGTCTACAAGGCTGACATCATAGAAATCCATCGGGCTATCAAGGGTGAACTCCGCTAAGGAAGCTGGTGGCACACCACCTACACCGTTACATTTGAAAACGTTTCCGCAGTCCCCAGTGGTGCAGTTTCCTTTACCGGAATCATCAAATGTGCATCCATCCCTAGCCCAGAAGCGCCCTGACCATCCTTTTGGCGCGGTCAGATTGATGGATTTCTGAGGCTCGAGTTCTAGGCCACCATCACCTAGCAAAGGATGCCCAGAACCAGCTAGGATCCCCGGCCATATGGTTTTGTTACATTTGTTTTGCAATGTGAAAATCGCTGCATCGACACCTGGAAAAGAAACACAAAACATGTAATGACGATTAGACGAAAATGGGATCCAATGTAACATGAAAATTAAACTGAGATAAGAGTGTACACAAAGAAGAGAGGAGAATAAAAAAGACAGATTGCAGGAAAGCCATAAAGGTGTAGTATGGTAGTGAGTTGCAAGTAATGAGTGACTTAATTAAATCGAATTTAAAGAAGTTTGTTATGATACCAGATTAACATGTGAATATTACACTTTTTAATGAATATATTAGCTTTTTACGGCTTATAGTTTAAACAGAATCTTGACCAATAATATCTTATATTCGAAATACACAATTTCTTTATTATATAACTAAGAGAGGATAGTTTTTTGATTAGTTGGCAATTATGAGAGATAGTCATGTAGGATTTTTTATTATGTGTCATATTTACATTAGTTTCTTAATTTTTAGCATTCCTTTAAAAATTATTCTTTATCCTAATCATCATTAACTAACAATAAAAAAAATTATTATTAGGGCTTAGGTGGATATAACCTTTAATTGATAAATAATATTTTATCCTACATGGAATTTTGTCATTAATTTTGTAATTATTATTATTCTTTTTTTACTTAGCCAATTTAGATAATTTATCATTATTATTTATTAAAAATTTTATTATCATTATCATTTATCATATTTATATATCTATATCTCATTATTGTACGGTTTAACAAAAATGATTTTTACACTTTGTTAAGAAGGTATGATTAGTTTTTTTCATGAAAAATTTAAATTTATACATATGTGATTTCCTAATTGCTTCAACTCTTTTTTGTCACATTGATTTTATCACATATCATATCTCATAATACTATTTTTTCAGCTTTTGTTATGGACAAAAAATTATCTGTGCATCACACATGTTTAATCTAGTAATATATATAATAACATAGATAAAATATTTACATTACAGTTAAACATAAAATAATAAGAATTGATATGCAAAATGAGTTGGAAGGAAAATAAAACTAGGCGAATGTAAATCAACTGTAAGGAAATGAAGTTTAACATGGTCTGGTGTGACATGACTTTAAAGTTACAAATGCAGCCCATAGATATATAAGATACAAATTCAAAATAACCCAACCCACATAACAAAGCCCACAATCTCCAATTCCCACCGACCCTCAAATCGCCACTAAAATTCCAATCCGAGATTCTAGAGAGAGAGATACAACAATTATAGAAAGAGAAACACACAAAAAAATGGTGGAAGAAGTATCAGAAGAACAGAATCCAATTAGGTCACTCCGATCTGACGACGGAGAAGACGAAGATAACCAGCTCGAAGAAGGTGAGATTCTTCCCGGAGACGGCGATACTCTGTCGTCGTCTTCATCTTCACGGCCAGGTACCGCCGTCGTTCAGCATCCACTGGAACACTCATGGACTTTCTGGTTTGATAACCCTAGCAATAAATCTAAACAAATCGCTTGGGGTAGTTCCATGCGCACTATCTACACTTTCTCTACTGTTGAAGAATTCTGGAGGTATATACATATAATATATATATATATATATATATACATACATATATTTGTTTAATTGATGATTATTTCGTTGTATATGTGTATATATTTAAATATTGTATTTTTTTTAATGACTATTGTTACATGATTGAAAATTAGGGTTTTGAACTGAATTATAACTGTGTTGTGATGATTGAGTAAATGTTTTTGTAGTTTGTGAAGGAAAATGAAGTTATTGATTGTGTGGTGTGAATTCCGAAAGATGTGTATATGATTATGTAGATTAAAGAGACGTCTTGAAATTTCGAGTTTGATGTGTGGCATGTTCGTTAGGGTCGTAGACGGTTTGATTATATTTGAATCTAGATTTCGGTATGTGTTATGTGCAGATGAGATAATTGTGTTTAATAACAACTTCTTTGATTGTGAAGATAATCTAAATAAGTAAGAGCACTGTATTCTCTCGGTAGACGTTTAAAAATCATGCTTTATATTTCCAAAACACGATTTTTTCAAAACAATTTTTAATATTTTCATTTTATAACATTTTAGTAACCTATGCTACAAGCTTTATTTTATATTAAGATTTCCATGATATTCCAAAAGTATAACTTGGTTGTTGTTGGTCACATGAAATTGTCGTGATTAACCTTTTGTAAACAGTTATCTTTATAAAGTTCAAATTTATTTCTTAAAGTTTCTAAATGTTATTTGAGCACGCCTTTTTTTTTGTTTTATTATAATGTGTTTTGGACATTTGAAAGCTGTTTCTATAAATTGAATAAGACTGTCTACAATTTACCTCCCCCGTACCCCGTTTAGGGATTGGGTCTTGTTGTTGTTGTTGTTGTATGATGAAATGTGGCAAGTTTTGGGCTGGTGTGCATTCGTGTGCATCACTCTAAAGAAAATGTGACGCACAACTTCGTCGTGTCTCCCACTCATGCTTTCCTATTGTTTTATAATAAGGTTTGTTATACAATACTACCCTATTTGTTTTGTTTCCTAATTCTATATGTTCTAGTGCTGTATGCTTATATCTTGATGCTGATGTGTTTATAGTTTAGTAGGTTTTGGGCGTGGTCTTTTTCTGCGAGTGGATAGTTTAGCGTGTCATTGATATTTGGCCTCTTTGTGTTAAATTTAGTTGCTGGATTATACTCTTTATGCTCATAAATGTTTGGTGTCTCTTTACCAAGTCAACTCTATACACGTGATCTAATTTTAGTTTTGTTTCTGTATGGAATTTCTTCTACCCATTCTGCGTTCTTAGACCACTATCTATTGTCTCCTTCACACCGCCAATCAACAATAATGGTTCGATGTAGTCTTAATGAATTTTATTTTTTCAGTGTTTTTTTTATGGCCAACATCTACGTTCTTCCTAATTTGATGCATCTATAACATATTTATTAGTTACTCTCTGTTGATAGGATATTTATGTCTGGCCAACCCATGATATGCATCTATTAGTTATAGCCTTGGGCTCTCTGACATTTGGTTTTCCGAGTTTATTTTTTATTAGGTGAAAGCATTGCTGACAAAATAGTTTAAATGCATGCACCTTTGTTGCAAACTTTTACACACTCCTAGAATTGGTTTCAGGGAGAAAAGGCGTTGCTTCTCCTTTTTTTTAGACATCTATTCTGTTCTTCTCTTCTTATTTGTCCAGGGCTTGTTTTTCAAAGCTATTTGGTTGTCTTTCTGCATTCTTTCTGGGATGCACTAATATCTTTGTCTCAATTGCTGTTCGTCTAATTGAACGTTGATCAATCACAATGTGTTTCTAACTTTTTTATTCAACATCCTACGAGATAATTGAAGGATTATTTTTTGTGTATTTAGTAAAGATGCTCACAGTACCCCTCAAAATTTGAATATTCAGTTAAAAGATGTATATGATCAGTGTCATTAAGGCTCGTGAGAATATGGTATATTTATTTGTGTTCCCAAACACTTTAGTATGCTATGTTGCTAGCGCAATGCTGTAGTGAGCTATAGCATGGTAATTTTAAGTCTAGAATTGATCCCATGGAAACTAAGAAATACAATACATATACAACTTTATATGTTTTGAATTTATAATAAACTGATGAGTAATGATTGGTGATATTTGCTCTAAAAAGTTGTTACTTTCCGTTTAAAGGTCAATTTTATCACTATATTAAGAAAAGCATTTGCATTCAGGCACTACTCGTTTATGATTTAACTATTATTTTCTATATTCATTAATATTGTCTGTTGAATGCAGCCTTTATAACAATATCCACAAACCAAGCAAGTTGAATAATGGAACTGACTTGTATTGCTTCAAGAATAAAATTGAGCCCAAGTGGGAGGACCCTGTGTGTGCTAATGGTGGAAAATGGACCATGAGTTTTAGTAAGGGAAAGTCTGATACCTGTTGGCTGAATACGGTACTTACCCAATGCTGTTTCTGTTCATGTGGTTGGTCTCATACTCTTCCTGACCCATTCTCATATGTAATATAGTTGCTAGCAATGATTGGAGAACAGTTTGACCATGGAGATGACATATGTGGAGCAGTTGTAAATGTCAGAAAAGCGCAGGATAAAGTATCTATTTGGACCAAGAATGCTGCCAACGAGAGTGCCCAGGTACTATATTATAAATTGGTCCCATGGAATATTTTGATCTTCATAGTATGCTCTATATCTTTGGGTTATACCTACAGTGATAATATATGTTGGCTTGGTTTCAGATGAGCATTGGGAAACAGTGGAAGGAGTTTATTACCTACAATGACAGCATAGGCTTCATATTTCATGTATTTGCCTCAGTTCTCCATTTTTTATCTGAATATCCGGGTTTATATTATTATTTTTTACTTACGTTGTGCATTATGTTGCAGGAAGATGCAATGAAGGGAGCTGCCAAGAACAAATACACAACATGAGTGTGCCGTAGTGCTTAATATTTGACTTAGGTTCTTGATAACTAGTACCTCAAATACCCTTTTCTTTGTCATGCATGACATTTTTACTACTATATTGATGAATGCGCATGACTAATTGTGTTCTCAATCGTGTTACATTCTGAAGAAGTTTATTGTTAGTTTTGGCTATTATGATAGTTATATTTGGGTCTTTTAGTCTTTCTCTTTGGCTGTGGTCAAAAAAGCAAACTTAGTTTTCAACAATGATCGTGGTCCAAACTTGAAGCAATTTCTTGCATTACCAGATTGTGTATGTTGAATCCGCTCATCCAAACAGGGTAGCGTGGCAATCTGAGAACAGATTTATGAAGAAAAAAAAATTGCAAAAGAACGTAACGTATAATTTTTGAGATGCGTTTGTTCCCTTCGTTCTAATGATCTAATCTTTTCAGTCACTAAATTTTTCCATAAAGATTTAGTGTTGCTCACTTGCTTATAAACTCATTGCAGAATAAAATTTCTTTTTAATTTTATGATTGTATAGCTGGTTACTTGCTAAAAATCCTCTTTTTTGAACTATTTGTTGTGCAAGAGCAAACGGTTTTAAACACAGCCGGTTGCTGACTTGAAGAAAAAAGTTATACCCAAAAACTAAAGTGGCCCTATAATTTGGGAAAGCTATATCACGAGTTACAAAAATATATATGATCTTCTGAGGCTTCATATAGCTAAAAAGATCATAATGTTTGTTCGATGCTTTATGATATAATTAGTTAGTAATTATCTAGTGGTACCTAGGGCAAATATGAAGCGATATTTATTAAAAATTAATGTTGAGAGAAAAACATGGCATGCCCACCAAAAAGTGACGCCACAAATTTGATTCCTTGAGTCCATATCAAAATTGCAAACCTCCTGCAAGCATTCTTTGGCCTCCTGTCACCTTTGTGTTTTTCGAAATTCCGAATTGCACAAAGGCGATATTTACAGTCTGAAAATCAAAGAGGGAGAAAAAGGATTTTCAAGATCATCATCATCCTCAAGGGCCCTTTTTCTCCCCCCTGCTAGCCAATCAATCAATCATGCCACCAAGCCACAATCTGCGAAAAGCTGCTCATAAGAAGAAGAAGGCTAAAGCTAACAAAAGTTCCGTTTCGTCCTCTGTACCTCGCTCCCGTCATGGTATTAATACATACATTATCTCTGGTTGGTTGTGTTTTATTTGTTCATGCAGCGATACAAGACATGCCCATTTGTTGTTCAATGCTTCTTTCTGTACGTTTTTCTTGATCATAATTTGCTACGTAGGCATGTGTTAAGTTTTTGTCTTTTCCACAAAAATGTTACATATGTTTGATATCCATTTTGTGTTGGATGAAATACCCAAACCACATGACTAAGTCTAAAGCACTAGTTAATTATTTGATCTTTGAAACTTTTATGGGGTCTAAAAAAATACCTGAAGATGGATTTGCTCTACATTTTCTAGATTTTGTGGATCTCATTCTTGTAGATCAATTAACCATTTTTATTTCCTTGTTTTGAACCATATAATGATCAAACTACGATAGGAGAGAATGGTGGTGGGAAAGTTAGCTCTAAAGCATCCAAAAGCCAACGTAAGTCTCCTCTTCCGGGGGTCAAGGTTGAGAAGGAGGACTATCTGTCTGGCAGCGAATCTTCAACAACAGAGAATGAAACGAATGAGAAGCAGGGTGATATTGAGGTTGATAGGCGGTCAAATTCACAGAAACAGAATGAGAAAAGCCTGAATTCTGAAAGTGGCAGCTTAGATAACAAAGCTGATGGTAAAAAGAAAGCGGCGGCGATTGAACCTGCTTCTGTTGCTGACTACTTATCCCAACCTCTCGAGTCTTTGCTTGAAGAGGGGACTCACAAAGACGAAGACTTGGGTGTCAACACTCCCCTTATTGTTGATTCAGTTATGCCTGCAGAACAAATTTTGGTTGAAGTGGCATCCCAGTTAAATAATAACACAAATATTGAAGATATGAATGATTTAGTCATAGACAAAAGACACTTGGAACATAAAGTTGTCAAAAAGAATGATTTAAATATCAACAGCCCAAATTTTGCTAGTAAAATAGATGAACTAACTTCAAAAGAAAATGAGGTTCAGAAGCCCGTTTCGTTGGATCAGAAGGCTTCTCCAAAATCAAAAAACAATGTGCTACAAGATTCTACAAAAGGTAAATGCCTACATTGTGGAAAAAGAAGTGATGAGCGTGTTAATGAATCTGAATTCTCCGAGAGACAGGTATGCCCGTATATAGGTCTATTTTATATTTTTATATTTCTGTTTTTGATATTGTTTCTGTCAGTATATTCCAAATAGCTAGCTAGTTAACATTTACAGTTGATTTGTATTTACATATCTTTTATGATCACATACAGCCTCTGCTAGATTCGGCGCCTCAAGCAGCTGAAAAAGCTTCATGGAAGTGTTGCTGTGGAATATTTGAGTTGTTTTCAGGCTCAAGTCAGTAAATAGCAGGTGGCCTATCTTAGTTTCTTGTGTTTTTTTATTTGGTTGAGGTGCATAAGAAAAAAATTCTTATGCAAAAAGGATGGTTTGAAATTTGGTGTTTACATGCGTCTGATGCACTTTATTTACAACTCAAACTTTGGTGCATCAAACACGCGTTGATACCATAATCCTTCATTACAGTTTCTCCATTTTATACAAATTTTGATCATTTATGCGGATTATATATATACATATGATTTGACACTCATTTGTTTTCCCTAATACAGTTTCTTGTTTTCTTGAATACAGAACTGGTCATATCAAATGAGCCATGGAGTTGTGGAGTAGAACCTCAGAGTGCTCAAATTTTCAGCCTATATTCATGGCTCAAAGTCCATGACTTCAAATTTTCCATCTTCATTTTTCTGTAAATTGTGTTGTGATCTTTAACTATACTTTGAATACTTACAAATTTTGCAAGGATAACGGTTTTTTGAAAAATTTCACGTCGAAAGTGATTTATACACCACCAAAGTTATCAGTAAGCAACTATTTTACCCAAAATTGTCCAAAAATCAGTCCAATATGTAAGTTATAAGGCATTGTTTGACAAACCAGGCTTTATTTTATACTTGTACAAAATACAATATATCAATCAAACAGTGTCTATAATCAATCACAAAAATAAATAAATTCAAGAATAAGCCTTTGGAGATGAATGCCTGATCTGCAAAATAAGCGTGTAATTCAAACTCATCGGTATCATGGCCTTGATCATCCGAAAAGAACAACTGTATATAGGAATTGAGTAACTGAAAGGATTATAGAGAATGCCTCCATGGCTCTCTGAAAATTACACAAAACAAATGAATATTATTCGAAGCATGATATATAGGATATAGTGTAATTACATATATGATTTTCAAAACTAAATAAACTTACCAGTGCTGCATTTCTGCCTTCAAGCTCGATTTCCTTCCAAGCAAACCTGCCATATATTAATACCGTGCCATTAGATTCTTTAGTGCAAGATTCAACTGCTGTGATAAGAAACCGAAATAAAATTGAAAAGATTCATGAAAAAACCGAAATCATGTTAGTTTTTGTACATGAAGTCGATATCATGGTCTTAAGAAAAAGAAAGATCTTTACCCCATGGAAAGCAGAGTTAGTGCCCATGCAAGTAGAGCAGCAGAAGCTGCTGCAGGCCGGCCTTCAGAACCCCAAGACCGTATATAATCAATACTAGCAATGACAGACGCAACACCAACAACACCCGCGATCAATGAAAATGTCACAAAGAAACCAGTAGCCGCATTCCCCATAGGAAAGTAAACTGGTGAGAAATGTGCAGGTAACTGAAACCCTGAACCTGTTTAGTTATAACACATATATATTAATTCCATAAGATAATTAATGATCATAAGAATTTAACTGTATATATATGGTTTAAGGTTTAGGGTCTAGGGAGACAGATATATACCTATGACGAAACCATGATCAATGGCACGATTCATAGCCCAACCACCAAGCCCGAGAAGGGTAACATACATTGCGAAATTGAGGATCATAAGGAGGGATGCAACCGATCTCATATCGTTAGCAGCCATTTTAAATTTATCTATTTTTGGCTATACAAAGATGTAGACTTACCTATATGTGTTATGTTAGGTGTTTCTAGCCAGGATGTTTATATATAAATATTTGGTTTTGGGTTCGTTTCTTGGCAAAGGTGGTTTGCTTTAGTGGTGTAAAGGTAACAACAGTATTAAGTTTTCATCGAGTTCAAGGCAAGGTACTTGAAGATTCTTGTTCCTTTTTGCGATTCTTTGGTTAAGGCTTTTGCTCATCTAGATCCTTTTAAGACTTTTTTAACAACGTTCATAACATTATCCTTTTTCACTCTGTAGGTAATCAGCCTTTATGTGCTTTCTGGTTGTGTTTTATGTTATAGAGTATATAAACTGAAATTTACAGAGAGATAATTGACTCTAAGCAAATTTTATTCCATTCATTCATAGGATAATGACTATATAAAACTGCCCATGTTCTCCTAATTCACAGCCATACCCAAGTTCTTTTTCTTAAGAAAAACAGACCAACTATTAGTAAATAAAAACATCCTAAAAATATCTTACAAAAAGACCAAACTAGACATTATTTTAGACACATGTTGTGTATAGTTAGATTACATTCTCAGAAACTTATTCCTTACGAGACACTTGCCTTGCAATACTAGACTCATACTTTTGAAACGAACTGAAAGTGACCCATAATTTTGACCCGAAATCAAAATTAACAACTTTTTACATCAGTTGTGTCAGTGGTGTTCATCAAACCGTTGAACCGTCAAAACCGGACCAAACCGGGGTACTTTGATTGGTTTGGTCGGATTGAGTTATTAAAGTTTGGTCTGACGGTTTAAGCTTTAAAAAACCGGGTTCCTTGGTCCGGTTACAGTTTGAA
>JANDBE010000051.1:22627490-22639108 GCA_024320915.1 Erigeron philadelphicus
AGGACGAAATTTTAAGACTACCCATGCTTTTTGTTTCGTCTAACGATTTACGGTTTGTGAGATAAAGCATTTTGAATTATTTGGGTGAATTTTATTATTTAATTGAAGAGAGAGAAAAAATGTGTGGTCCAGAATGAATTTTGAGTTCTTAATTTTTATAAGTTCTCAAAATAACTCACCCCATAACGTGAATGCACAATAGTATCATTAAGGTGTATTGAGGCGTTCTGCAACAAAGTGATAGAAGTAAATCATTTTTTAATAGCTTTTCTAACAAATAAGGTTTTTCAAATATTAGATCAGTCTCAAACATCAACTATGATGTCTACATTTACAAATACGATTTAAAGACCCAAAAGAACCCTAGATAATTAAACATTTCACTAATCATCTCTATTTCCATCACAAACGTCCATGTATAGCTCCACAAATGATATCAAACTAGAAGTTAGATTTAAGCTCATCAATAACTATAGGCAGTTCTCCAACTCATATTACTTTGGCCCAAGAGTAGTCACCGAACCACAAGTAGCATTTGCCAAAGAACTTTTATGCTTCTAAATCAACTGTAGTTACGATGCTAGACAAAAACATCGTTCATTACATTGTGATGTTTTACATTACGTCAAAAATACAGCTTAAAAAGCGAAAAAAACCTCGCTCTTTGTGACAGTAGAAACCGTAACTTATAAGTTTCATGGCCAATAATTATTGCAAAAAAGAATGTAATTCTCTCGAATCCCTTTAAAATCCCAACATCATCCATCGGGCATGTACGTTGCTAGCAATGTAGTAGACTTGATCCAACATTGTATCCTCATTCTCCAAAGAACCAAAACAGGAATAACACTTTCCACTCGCTAGTTTAGTAGACGTCAGAAAAAAAAAAATCTAAAATCAAACTTACTTCGTGTTTTGGCTTGGTTTTTGTTTCTTGGGGTCCAAAGCGGCTAACCCTACACCTAACCCAACTGGTGCCTGACCTTGTTGCTCCGTTTTGGTTGGCTCTACAGGAGTGGCTCCATTGGTGTCGTCGCTGGTGGTGTTTTCAGGTGTCATGCCAGAGTTGATTATGTTGAGAAGTTGGGTAAGTGGTGGCATAGCCTGGACTGGGACACCATGTGGCCGGATTAGACCCCTGGCTGCAGCTTTCTTCCTTGCCTCCATCACAGCGCGAGCAGATCTTTCATCAATACCCCTACCACTTCGATTTTCACCGCCAACTGCATTGTTGTTTCCGCCATTACCTGAACCACCTGCAGCAGATGCTGCTTGGAACGCTTGTACCAAATCAGGATGAGCCTGTGCAAACAAACACCAGTGGTCAATGAAACAATTTGAAGTTTTGAACTCGAAGAACACCAGTCCTGATACGAGATGGGGTTTGTGACTACCTTTAAAATATCTAATGCTGCTTGAGCAGTAACAGCTTGTCCTTTCTGCTTTTGTGCTGCCAACTGTGAAAACAATATCATAAAGAAGAAAAAATATTTAATAGTTACATTTGAAGCAAGTCAACAAAATGAAAGAAACGTATGGTTACCTGCGCTTCCCGCAACTTAAAAGTTTTCATCCAGTTCTGTGAGTCCCGGGTCCTCGAGTCATCCTCTCCGAGTTGCTTTACAAGTATTTCATACGTCTTCTTTTCATGCTGCGCAGTAAAATGTATACTAATGAGTAAAACACTAGTAATATGGTATTACAAAGTTTTACAACTTCTAGAGTACAATGATGTTTCATGCCTGATGAGAGAGCTTGTAGGCACCAACACAGTTGAATGCGATTGCAAGTGCATGATAGCATACAGCAGTTTGTATATGCTCTTCACCCAAAAGTCTTTCATTCTTTTTTAATGCTTCTTGCAAATATCTAAGAGCCGTATTCATATTTCCTATATCTTGATACATCATAGCAACATTAATATATGTTGCAGCAACATCAGGATGATCTGGGCCAGATGACAGGCTTAATAGGAGCAGTGCACGGGACATGTGTCTCAATGCAAGTTCTGATTGGTTAAGTCCATGATAAAACAGAGCCATGTTCCCATAGCTGCAAAAATTGCAAAAAAGTAAGACTGCAATCACATGACATTATCTTTGACGTATTCTATATTTATATATAGAATGCAAAAGTGACACCTGTGAGCTGTGTCAGGGTGGTCAAGACCAAGGCACCGTTCATTTATAATAAGTTCCTTGTGCTGCTGCATGATGGCTGCAGCCATGTCTCCGGCATGATAAAGAACCATCGCTAGGTAACTATAAGAAGCACAATTAAGTATAAGTAAAAAAGTTAATCTTTAATTCTTACTTACAAGAAAAATTACCATTTCATAACTTTTTAACAAATCTTACAAGGAGATTGTCCAAAAGAAGCAAAACTCTGATAACCAGAGTTTGAAGAGCAAACAGGTAGGATAACCGGTCAAACAGATATGGTCAAAGTGGTACTTTATTCACGTAGGTGTTGGTTGTATTGATATGCGAACACTTTTATGTTCAAAGAACTTTAACTTTTAGGCTATAAATGGTCAATAAACCTGTATTGTTACAGATGGTGTGCCTAAAAAATACAAACCGGGTGACTTTCAACTGGTTCACCGAATACCCTTTTAGCTTAATTAATATTTTTATCCGTTTGATCCTTCGCCAATAAACAAAAGCCAAAATAAGCCATTGATAAGTAAATGGTTTGAAATAGTCACTTCACTGATACTCAAAAGTGTCAAAATTTATTATTATTCGGCCTTTGAGAAAAATCTTACCGGCAACAGTTAGCAACCTCACGATGCATTGGACCCGTGACCTGCATTGCATAAGTAGACAAAAACAGAAAACAAAGGCACTTAGATGGACACGGAATAATATTCAACTAGACCCACCACGAGACTACATGGATCAAAACGCGTACCTGCTGAAGTATTGTAAAAGCTTCCGTAAATAAAGTGTATGCTTCGTTAAGCATTCCCTGAAAATATGTAGCAGCTGATTACATAAAGAACAAATTCGTGCAATCTGAACCATATAAGCATAGTTGTTGACTCGACACTCTACTCAGATTTTATATGCAGAATTATACCATAGATATAAGTGAGTTTGTATTCATTTAAACGTCAAACTTATATATAATAAAATTTAAACAATAGTACTCGTTTTCTAGTTTCAATTACAAAGTCAAAATGCTTATTAGAAAACTTGAGTGTCATTTTTAAAATATGGTTCAATAATCATATTTAACTATCAAACAATCAGAAACCATTTTCACTAGTTATACCCAACCCTCCCAACCTGTTCTTTTTACCACCGCTTGATAACACATGTTACAAACCTCAGCCAACTGGACTTTTCCTGTTTCAACCAACTCCTTTGCTTCTTGACATACAGGTATTGAGTGCTTCACTACAGGTTGAAGATTCAATATGTCGGATGTTTGGAAAGGTGTTCCAGCACTAAGATCATACTTTTTGGCAGCTATGGTTACCCCCACCTGTTACACAATTTAAAAGGAATAGATTTCATTAACATAGAAGAAGCATTAGTTGTTGATAACAATACAAGGAAACTATAATGTTTACCTTCAAACAAAGATTGCGAATAACTGAAATCTTCTTCACAAGTGACCTTGCGTCCTCCGGCAATTCAAACTGCAAACAGTAAACACATATTAGAAACAACATAATAATAAAACTAGGAATTAAATTACTCTCAAAAGAATAAGATTCCATTACCTGATATTTAGCTTTTGAAAATTCGAAGATGTCAGACCACAAACTTTCAGAGCTGAGATTCAGACATGAAGCTTGTTTTTTAGTAGTAATGCCGACAACTTTCGACCTTGAGTGCCCCTTTGCTGATTTTCCTGAAGCTTGATTGCCCACAATGTCCTGTTACACATTTTGTTTACTTTTTTAGCCTATGAAACTTGTGCATTTGAACTCCAACTTATTTTTCACTGAGACGTTAGGATTTGATTGGTTAATGACAAAGGTATGTCTTGAAACAAAAAAAACGGATTTTTTAGAATGTATGAGTGATGGTTGACCTTCTTCTGGTTTTTTGACTGTGTGTTATTACCAACACCTTTCCCAGATGCTGCCTGGCAATCTCCAAACAGACAATTAAAAAAATGTGCAACTGCATGTCCAATGTCATGATCTGCTGCATCTCTCAAGATGTCCTGTATGACCAAAGAAAAATCAATCACACAATTTAATTTGAAGACATAAAAACACAAGATATTATCATTTTACCCATCAATTAGAAAATATATATAAAACATTAGATTAACCTTAAGGATATGTTTTGCACATCTAACGATGATCTCATTTGAACAAAGATCCCATAAATGAGGCAAGTGCTTCGTTCCATTAGCTACCTAAGAACAATGATAAAACCGGTGATTTGTAGTTCAAATATAAAACTATCTTTATATATTCAGAAAATTTATTGCTCTTACTTTGCCAATATATCGAACATTTACTCCATGGGCATGTAGTGCTTCAGTGAGTGTCTGGCCATCCATTGGTGAAACTTCAAGTGTGCAAAGATCTTGTATGAATTTTGGAAGCACAGTATCCTTTAGATATGAACTGACCTTCCGTACACTTTCTTCATCGGCAGCAATCTCCTGTTAAACTCCAGAACAGCAGATGTAAAGAAAACTGGGTAGAGTCCATATAATTATTATGTGACACTTGAATAATTGGGATCAAATAACAAGCTATAATAACGGACTAGGGGGTTTGTATATTATTTGGTTGTTAAAAGTTTTGAACCAGATAACAAGCTTTTGATTGTTTGGAAGACAGCAAGTATTTGAGAGAAAAGCAAGAGAAAAAAAAAAATTAAGTTGTCTTCTCAGATACAAACAGCCATAATCTGTTTTTAAAAAAATTTAAAACTGATTATATTAACTACAAGTGGTAGTAACCGGAAAATCAATTTGAGAACACAGATCCAAACGCTTAACCAAGAAGAAAGAATATTACCTCAGGACTGCCAGCCAACTTGAACTCGGTAAATACATTAGGGTTAAACCTTATATCCTCGGATTTATGTGCCATCTCAACAGTCTTAGACCCTGATTCTTCAACAACTGTTTTAGCATCTCCCAAATCATTCTGCATAAAAAATAGTAATTATTGCCTACCATTCCATAAAATAGAACAAAAATCAAACCCCTCGCTCTTAAAAAATTAAAAATGTCTAATTAACAAAAAAGGTAGATATTTACCTGATTAGCATCAGCGGTTGCTGCTTTTTTGGCAGTTTCGGTTTGACTTTCTTGCTCAACATTGTCAACAGTAGAAGAATCTGCAGATGCAGGTGTTTCCTGCGCCTCGTGCTTATCCTTTGAACTCTTTGCAGCTTCAGCCTTCTCACATACACCACACAAATATAAATTTGAGCCAAAGTTATCTGAAAACTATTCCTACATGTACAAAAATAATACCTGGCAAAAGGCGGTTATTAATTCTGGTCTCAAGATACAGAACTTGGAATTTGTTCCTGTATAATTTGCATCACGTGGAGTGACTCTCATTAAGTCCAAGAGATAGTGCCTGGACATTATAAGTTTACACAGTCAGCATATAAGTTAAAACAAAATAAAAGTACATAATAGTCACCAGAAATCACCTATCATCACTTCCAACAATGCCCTTGCATTCAACTGGTGCAGCTATTTGGAAAACATTTCCTGATCCATCAAGAACTGCGTGTTCCTTTACTCGCAGCCGTTTTGAAGCTTCCAGTACCTAGCGTCAGATTTCGTTCAGCTCAATGTTAAATGTACAGATAGCAGTTACAACACTATTACAATTCAAAATTAATCCGCAATGAACGTAGATAAAAGATAGTTTCATTGGAATGACATATATTAAAACATAAAAACAATGAAAGGCAAAAACCAAACATTCAGTAAAATCTGATTCTTGCTGACCTTTGCATGGAAATCTTGATTCCAGCAAATCTTCTTGCCATTGTCAACAGACCCATACAGAAGTGAATCAGATTTGTCACCTTGTAATATTCCCGGTAGAACACTCTGGGAGAAGATAGGACAACGAATTAGAATTGCAGCAAAAACAAAAGTAGTGACCATAACAAACGAGTATTATTTAAAGATTAAACTATTAGTAAACAATATAATATTATTAATTATGTACACACCCATACAAAGATTAACATTTTAGAGAGCAAGTGTTTCAATATCCCGCCCCACACAAAAACTAATGTTTTGATTAGCTACCCAGTATAAATTCAATCACTCAGGTTTAGTAAAATAGATGAAACATATACGCACTTGTGCTACTACTCTATGACCTCTGTAATCAACAATGGCCATAGCAAGATTATACAATCCAGGAACATCAGCTTCTTGGTATGCTTTGGTGCCTTTTAGATCATTATTGGAAGATGCATATGTGGCTTGTTCACTTTCGGCCAACTGTGCCTCAGAAGGTGCAGCAGAATCCTCCTCCACAGCAGCATTGACATTGGGATTCTCCCCGGACTTGTCCCCATTGACCCTGAGCGCTCCACTGGATACTTTGCTCAACATCTTCTCAGAAGAGCTCAAGTTTGAATCTAATGCCTGCTTCCTAGATAACTGCTCGAGATCCGCATCAACAGCAAAACTGAAGAATATGTTGTTGTGGACGTACCTATAACCAGACACAGACTTGTTAGCAGATGATAAACATTAAAGTTGATAGTTGTCTAAACATTTAATTGTAGATGTTAACTTTCAATTCATTAATAGGAAAATAAATACGGTAACATATTAACACAGTAAAAATGGCCTCAAACACTGGCATCATCCCATATCTTACTAAGTATATAATATTGCTTTTCAAATATCTTTTTGTAATCCTATTCATAAAATTGATAATATACAAAAAATATTTTAATGGACAAAAGGTGCTCATGGGTCAGGCCAATCTGGCCTATTTTAAAACGCACATAAAGGTTACTTTGAACCTGACCCATTAAAAACAACCCTCCAGACGCACTTATTTCGCCACCTCCATTTTACATGCAGCATCAATGAAGAGCAATAATAGCATGTTCCATCCTACTTACATGTGAAAGCATTCTGGATCGGTTGGATTAATTGGTGGAATGCATCTGCTGATGACTCCAATAGCACCACTTATTGCAGCATCAACGAAATCAGATGAAACCTTATAAAGAGCTCTATCTCTCAAAATCCTACACAGAACAACCTCCCAATCAAAAACCAAATACTCTCCCAAGACAAAAAAATTAAAAATAATAATAACAAAAATATACCTTTCTTGAGGGCTTGAATGAGGAAACTCTCTACAAGATTGTAGTTCCTCGTTCCAGTCTCTTTGCATACCGATTAATTCACTCCCAAAAGAGAGAGTAAGTGAATTTTCTGCTCTTGCTGCATCACGTCTATGTTCTACATAATGCAACCACAAAATTAGTAATAATAGTAGAAACAATAACTACTAAACATGGTGAAAACAATACATTACCAGGAACAGGAGACAATCCAAGCCATGAATTTGGAGGCAACAATGACTGGATGTTTTCAAAGGGATGAGCAGAAGCCTTCCGTTCCAACATTTCGCGAAAAGCTTCAATTATAGAAAAAGAGTTACATCACAATTCAGATGATGAGACACTATAGTTAACGTTTTTCAATATAAGATGATTATTACCTTTCTTGAACTTAGAGCTAATCTTCTGCAAAAGTCCAATCAAGGTAGTTGCTTCAGAGGCAGCTTTAGTCGGTTTTGGGTCAAGAATATTTCCAGAGCTTGAATTAACATAAAATGTCGTTGTGGTTCCAGTTATACAATATCTGCTGCCTTCCAATGTGACCACATCCAGATATATTAAGTCCCCAACAAGCCTAAACATCAAAATAGAACACATCTTGAAAAGATTTTAATAACATAATTTACTTCAATGTATTTTTAGTGTAAACAAACCTTCTATAGCTTGGGGGAGGGTTGAAGGATGAAAACACAATACTTTCTACACATTTAATCTCTTTAGAAGGAGAAGACAGCAAACTTGTAAGTGAACCAGAGACGTCTTCCATAAAACCCAAGTTCTCAAGCTCCAAAACCTCAGTTTTTGCCGGTTCTAAATACATTTTTCAAATAATCGGTCAAAGAACTACTTACAGAGAAAAAAAAAATACTAGAAAAATATTCCCGGGCAACAACCTCCTGAATTTGCAGTTGCATTCTGCCCCATCTCATGTTGCAATGCAAGTGAAGTTGATAATGAGGAGTGCAATGTTGATAATGAAAGCAATTCTCTGGTACGGTGGACATGTGCCCGGATAGATCTATCATCATACAAAGCTGCACAAATTTAAATTAATAACCTCATAAATGTTAAAAAAGTTATCGAAAAAGGCGACCAATTAGTCGGATCAGAAGGTTTAAGAAAAGAAAAATTGGCAAATTGGTAATGATATTTGGTTGAACTGAAACAATCTGTTCTGGAAAGATTAGATTATTTAATAAATAACTAAAGTTACCCATGACTACAGACGTTGTTTATTTCAATAACAAACTTCTTTCAACGAAGTTAGCTTAAAGTTTTATGCACTAAAATACACTTTTGATTACTTCTGTTAAATTGAACAGTTGACTTTTTAGCTATATTTATTTAAACCGTTAAAGATAAAACATGACCAAGACCAATCTATTCATAAGTAAATGGGTAAACTTGTAACCTCTATTATCAATGCATCGCTTACAAAGTCTATTAAGGCAAAAGTGTGTTACATACCTGCAATCATCTCTAAAGAGCAGTCTCCAGAAGTGATGTCAGCAACCTCGGAAATTTCATGGTAATCTTCTAAATGATGGGTTGCCCCATCCTTGGTGTGCAATAACAAGTCATAGCAAGTAAAGAAGCACGTCTCAGGAGCATCAAGAAGAAATTGCCTAACGTCCATAACAGAATCATTTGGACTTAACTGCGAATTTGACAATGTTAATAATTGTAATATAATGCAAAGCTAAAGCTAAACCAATAACTACTTAGAAAAAATAAAAGTCAAGATAGCTTACTTGCAACTCGAGCTTTTCACCAAATTGTGTTTTGACAGGAACAGGGAAAAGATGAATGTCACCTGCGACAAACAATACAAAAAACCACACTAGACTAAGTGAAACAAAGAAATACGAAAAACTAATATATCCAACTGTTCCATGATAAGAAAAGTGCAACTCATACAATCTAACAATACCCTAAAACAGTCAGGTAGAAAAAATATCGGATGTCAAAGAAGCACGAAAGAAAAAAAAAATGTTCAATATGACATGCTAGAATAACTTTATCGCCTTCTCCCTTAAACAACAAGCTTGTGCTTGCTCACTATTATTATTGCTAATATATTTACTTGTAATTGTACTTTCTATTTATCAATTAACAAAACTCTAATTACGTAAACGTATATGAATATATGATGTAGACACATAAAAACATGCATACATCACATTCATAACTAAATGTACGCATCATGGTTATCGTATATCATAATCATCCTTCATGCGTAATATCAATTTTACTTTTAACTCCACCTATGTTCATTCATCAGTGAAAAGCTTGTGGCATTAACCTAATACACTCAACGATGATATGATGCAAACAACAATTATTGAAGAATCTTTAGTCTTTACCTTGCTTAACCTGGTTCTCTGAACCAGCATTTTCTGGCTCCTTAACCTCCGGCTGTGCATTTACTATTTCAGCCGAAGATGGAACCCCATTAGCATCGACCTTCTGTTCTTCAACAACAGGCTTCACGTTTTCTTTCGGATGACCATTCGACGCAACTACCTGTTGAGTCGCATTTGTGGCCGCATTCGTAGCAGCGTTTTGTGACCCTTTCTTATTCCGCCCTCTACTCGATTTCCCAGCCATATCTACTCTCCAAACACCTAAACCCTCAACACAAATAAACATAATCAATACAATCCATATCAAAACCAACATAAACACAATACTAATACAATACAATAATCATAGACAAAAAAAAATCATTTCAAAGAGTTCACAAAATATACATAAACAACAGACAAATACACATATATGTATATATAGATACAGAACAAATATAAAGATATATATATAAATGATAAAACATAAAAAAGATTCAGACCCACTAAATATTAAGCAAAACCCAGATGAATAAACATTGATATATAGATAAATATGAAGAAAGATAAAAGCTTTAAGGAAAACTAACCTGTATTTGATTGAAATCAGATGATAGAAAGCAGGGGAAATCTTTCAAGATAAAATAGGGACTGGAAAAAGGGTTTAAGAATTGAGAGAAGAGAATTGAGGGTGTTGTGTGGCGGCCGAAAGAGAGCGAGCGTGTGATGAGGTGTGTGTTGTGTGTGTTTGTATGTTAATCTTTTTATTTTAGTTTTTATTTATGTTTTGTTCATTCAATTGGGTGAAATAATCTTTGTGACCCTTTGCTCGATTTTGTAAACTTTTAGGTCATTGGCCACATGGTCTCAATTTGTAAATTTAGTTCTTCTAGGAAAAAGTTAGAACAATCTTTTTTGTAGTGGAAAGTTTTTATTTACCAAAAAAATTTGGAAGAAGTCCATGAAAAAAAATGCAATATTTTTAAGGTCAATATTTCAGTTGAATTGATGGAATATTAAAATTGGTTTTCATAAAAATGTTGTCATATGTAGTACAAAGTACTCGTACAAACAAAGAAAAATGTTATAAAATTCAACAACAGTTGATACTAAATAGTCATAACTCAACAAAACTATTAAAGTTGTGACTCAAATAAAACAATTATGTATTTAACAAATAATAATGCATCATGATGATTGTGTATATATTTAGTTTAACTTAATTTCCACAAATGCAACTCAACTTTATATATATTAACAGATTAATCTCACATAACAATAATAACGATGATAATATTTCGTTATATGCAAGTATATGTGCACATATGGATGATGTTTTTTAAAGAGGGTAATTGGATGGAAACTCTCTGACCATTTATTACCCACTAATCCTCTAACTAGGCTAGTGTCCAGGTAATTAAATAATGGTCTGAATATCATTAATAGAGTATAGATTATATTAACTTTTTTTTTATTTTTTTATAATATATATAATAAAAAATATTATTAAAAGCGTACATGGTTGCATACACTATAACCTCTATAAATTAATAATGTCAGGACCAAAGTATTTTACCAATTTAGCAATTAAAAGAGATTCATGTATGACGAGCTTGAAGATGATACGGTAGCTTTGAACCAGTCACTTGGAAAGAAACATAGTAAGTGACAACAACAATTCACAACTTTCTGTTGCAATACGAGAAGATAATGCATCAACTCTCAATGGAATAAGAAGATTTTAGAAAAAAAAAAACTCATTATAGATTTAAAGAAAAAGAAAACAAATACTAAAAAGGCAAAGTAACTCTCAAATCCCAATGCTTTTTTTTTTTCACGAAAAACAATTGACTATAAATTCATTTAACTCATTATAGCTTCGCCGAGACCAGTATATCTACATTAGAATTTCAAAAAAGTTATTATCTTGATATTTTATTGATTGGGGTCCAACTTTGTACTG
>JANDBE010000051.1:22654062-22664564 GCA_024320915.1 Erigeron philadelphicus
ATTCGTATATAATTTTTATCAAGTAGTATACGACACAAACAAAGATATTCAAAGTCAAAGACGTAAAAATTTTACTTTGAAAATTTAAAAATGGACACAATTAGTGGGACAAATGGAGCATAAATTTAGTACATAGATATATTACCCATCAATACTATCATTAACAAAAGGAAAAATTTTGTGTGCCATACATCATTGACGATTAGTTTAATTTATTAGATTTTACCTGTTTATCACAATGGTTGTCTCATTGTTACTGGAGTTCGGATTCGACTTAAAGCAATCGCCTGCCGAATCAAGGCTCGTTGCCAAATTATCTCAACTTTGACCTTGAATAGGTCATCGGCTCTTAAGGGAGTCGTTGCCTGGCTTTCTCGGCCGCATATTTCGCACCTCACGTTCATGATATCTAATGTACCTTGGAGAAAAATATGTCAAGAAAAGTTAGAAAATCCCCAAACCCACCAACTTATAATTCTTTAAAATCATTTGCTTAATATAAAACTACTTTTATTACATAATAAAACTTACTAAAAACATAATAATACTACTAAAACTAAATAAAACTACTACTGAAAAGTACTAAAACTACTTATTAATACTACAAGAACTTTATTTTGATAAGTTAAAAAAGTGTATAATTTTCGTATGAAAATGGTGAAAATGGTGAAGTGTGTGTTAAAAAGGAGTTAAACTATATATAGGAGAGAAAAAAAGCTTTTAAAAAACAAATAGATCGTTGGGGTTGAAATGTTTGGTCGAAGGAGCGGGCGTTCAAAATGGGACTGGGAGGAACATTTTTGACCCATAACGCCCTCGGGGGCGGTGTTACGGGGTTATGGAGGCGTTACGTGCACTTTTGGGCGTGCCATGAATGCCTCAATCCGTTCGGCCTTATAGGTTTCAACTATTTCCCAATAAACGCACCCATTCATTCATTATATATTATACTCCGTTTGGCCTAATAGGTTTCAACTTTTTCCCAATAAACCCTTTCTAAAGCTTGTGGTCAGATGCCAGGATAAAGATGTTGCTTTTGACTTAGAACTTCACTTAAAGGCGTAGTATCTGACTACCAGTAAACATAATGGAGAGTCATGTTGGATTATGAGTTAGTTGAAGTCGTGTACCGGAGGCCTCTTTAAGAGTGTACCGGTAGGAAACCAAATTCTAATAACATAGCTCAGTATGAAGTAACAACAAATATGATACGAACCAAAGGTCTTGATGATTCTACTTATCAAAATAACGAGTAATAGTTTGAGACTCAAAGAAACAAAACAAATTCTTTGCATCAGAGTAAATCTTGTTTCTTAATAAAGGTATCAATGTATCATTATAACCTTAATCCCCTTTTTGCTATAAAAAGCCATTACACTAATCTATCACAGGCACGCAGATAAAACGATTGTGTATTGCCACAATAAGGTTAAATAGATACAGAAACAAAAGCATCGTAATCAAGGTAAACATAGCAGCTGAATAAAACATTCTTTGCAAAATTCCATTGTACTTGGGAGCAGAATCGCAGATAGAAAAATAGTCATTCAACAAAAACCGACAGTGTGCATCTTCTAGATCTATATGATAACATGAGACATGATTACGGAAACAAGATTAATTCTAGTAATAGTTTGTTCTTCAGCCTTCCTTTAAAAGACAAGCTCATGGGGTTTCATGCCTGCTTTGAGTGAAAATCTAGCACCCAAATAGCTTTTCAAGTCTGGAACAGCCTCGATGCATTTTATCAATGATGCATCTACAGTTTTCTGGTCATCTTTCTTACCTTGCGGGAGTGTGTTCTTTTCCTAAAATATATTAACAACAAAATCAGGTTAGTAGAAGAACCCAATACGTTCACAAAGAAAGCAGAAAGATAACATATTAGAATGTAACATTTATTCAAAAAGATTGCAAACTCGATAATTGTGAAGATGTTAAATTATAGCATTACCTCAGCCTCTCCTTCAAAAAACTCGCCCTCTCCTTTCTTCTTTTTCTTCTCGACCTTCTTTCCAAAGTACTTGTCATCAAACTTCTCAGCGTTTACCCCAGAGATATCGACCTTAGTTGAAGTGGCAATAACGTATGCCTGATTCACTCTCCTCAAAGGCACACCATTGATCTTATAAGGACCTAGGATGTAGAGAAAAAATTGTGTTTAGTAAGAGAAAGTACATGCACTCTCCCATTCAAATCCAACCGTTAAAAAATGTGCATCAAACTTTCCAAACAAAAGACAAGAAACTGAATTAAAAGAATACATGTAAAGAATAACAGCACAGCAAATTTCAGATGCCATAGCTTATATTAACAAGGTTGCAGGTGAGCATTATAAGAACAATTTGTTACTGTAATTGAGCTAATAATAGTAGAGGAAATATTACATACGTAAAAGAAACTAAACCATGTCATCTCTCTCTCTATAACACAGTCCCATTGATTCGAATCCTCAAAAACACATCATGTAATAATTGACAAAAGTAAACTAGCAGGAAACATTAGCTACTTCAACAATAAAAACATAATGTAACTACAACACAAACACATTTCATTAAACATAAACAGATGATCAAAAAAGAAAATGTTTTTATCATCATATGAACAATTGAAAGTTCAAAGCAAGCGAAAAGATTTACCAGTAACGAGCAACAATCCAGAAGTAAGCTGTTTCAAGAAAACAACTCTCTTTCCCATGAACCTCCCAGTCAAAATAATCAGCACGGTTCCTGGTGTAATGCTAGCCCTAAAACATATACACAAATAACAATAACATAAATCAATCGATTATATATATCTATATATATATACATACACACACATAGCACCACCAATATAAAAAAACAACAATTACAAATCCCATCTTCCACGAGCTACCCTTTTCGGGTTTTTTCAACCCAATTTCTTTAAATAGCAAAAACAGTATATACATACATAATATATATATATATCAAACCCTTTTTGTCTGTCTCGAATTTTTTCAAATTATCCAACCCAATTTGTTTACATAGCAAAAACAATATACGTATATAGCTAGTTAATTATATATATGTACCTGAGCTTAGTGGGTCTGGCTTTACGCTTATTAACAAGCGGCTTCTTAACATCGTCAGCAGGGTAAAACTTCGGCGGCTTCTCGGCAGCGACAGGGGCGGCGGGTTTCTTGTCGTGTTTGGGAAAAACACCGCCGTTCTTAGCCTTAATGGCCCACAGACCACGTTTGTGATACATTTTAGAACGCGAGTATTTTCCGACACCTCTAATCAAATCTGGGTTCCTAGAAACATGTGGTTTCTTGTCCTTTGGTGCCATTTTTTCCTCTCTAATCTCACACAAAACAGAAATTTAATCAATATCTTTAAATATTATAATGTATATATATATAAATAATTAAGATTCAGTATTAGAAATAGAAGAGTGAGATGATGGAAATATTACCAGAAATTTGGTGATGAAGAAGAGCGGCTGGTGAGTTGAAAATGGAAGAAACAAACCCTAATTTTGTGAGTGATGGGTTTTTATTATAAGTTATTATACAAGTGTGTGTTAAAACTAGGGAAATAGTTCGATTTTTTATGGGCCGAATAGCTGAACTGGACCTGACTTTTACTAAGCCCTTTTCTTGTTTAATAATATGATGATTATGATCCACATAAAAAAAAAAAGGAAAAAAAAGATCCTTGTTCTAAAAGTCGGAAACAGTCTCCTTACACCGTCATGGTAGAAATAAGTCTGTTTATATTTTAACCTCCCTCGTATAATGTCAAGGTATATTGAGACTCAAGACCCGTGAAAAACAAAAACATTTCTTGAAAGTTAGATTTTAAGGTTTTTCCACCGCATAAAAAAGTGCTTACTTTTCTATGTCCCATCCATCCCAATTACATTTTTGAAGTTAGACTATTTACCTGATCTCGTTTTTCATAAAATATAGAAAGGTGAGATGTAAATACTTTTACCTCAACTTATAAGTAAAAAGACTATCTCCATAAGACGGTTTGTCATATTGCAAAGGGTGAGGTTTAAACCTTGACCTATGTTTTAAAAGACAAAGGAACTTCTAATTGATCCACCACTTGATATCGAATTTCATATTTTAAGAGTATAATTACAACCAACCATTGAGAGATAGATTGGTATTTGGGATCAAATTTGAGTGTTTAAAAAAATTATAATTACAATCGTGCGTATATAACTAGTAAGGTTATTCCCAATGTTGTACAATCTTGTATAATTATCTCACCAATGAGTAACACACGTATTGGATGTCTCCCAATGCAACCTAATACACAAGCATTGTATTTTTAGCTATGGTGACATTCCATCCCGTAATGATTGTCTTGTGTTAATGTTCAAAAATTTTAAGTTCAAAACTTTCAATTTCTCGTGTGGTTCATGAGTGGCTTGGCTTTACTAACAAACTTACAAAAGCGTTTTGCTCATTCAGTAACAAAATACAACTCGCATTAACAAAAATCTATATAACGTGTTTTAGAAGGTTGTGTACAAAATACCCATTGTGTGGCTTGCAATTTATAGCACATGAGTCGCTTGTTGCTCCCGTTTAGACGATTTTTTTACAGTGGTCATTTGTTTATTCTTTGAAAGACAATTAAATAATTTATATAGATTATTCACAACTCTACAAAATGGTCATCATGTGACTAGAAGCCACACCTAGTAGGTTACTAGGTTTACTTGGCAAGGCTTTAGGGTTTAGGGGTATAATTTGTCATTGGGGTCAAGGACGGTATTAAAGGGAGGGAAGGGGCCCTCCTCAAAATTTAAATTTTGCTATGAATTTTTAAAACTTTATAGATTTTTAAAATTTTTTTATAGGTATTTAACATTTTGCTCCATTTTAAATTTATATTTTATGATTTTTTTAATTTTGCCGCCTCTATGATTTTTTCCTGCTACCGCCTCTGATTGGGGTGATAGTTTGAGGTTAGGAAGTTTTTCGTTTTATGGTTTTTTCTTAAGAAGTCAAGGGTTCAAATTCTACCATATGCAAATGTGGTGAGGGGGCTTTTGCAACCGCTATATTCATTTACACATAAGAGAACAAACCTTGTAGGATGTTGCTAGGATTCGAACCCGGTGTAAACGCACTAAAGTTGGGGTGCTAGTCATTTATCCACTCCGCCTAATGATAAGACATAACCCAAATCAACCTAGCGTAAATAAGTCAAAATAACCACATTTACCACAACGTATCAATTGACCAGACAAATATCTAAAATTTTCATCGAGTTTTGGTATCAAACAATGAAACAAATCAGTTTTCAATCTATATATACATATATTAATTTATCTTTCGATTTTCAAGAGATTTTTGGAAAGCTTTCTTGAACTCTTAACAAATTTTACGAATGTGGTATAGCTAGTGGGCTAAGCGTAAAGGGATCAGTTACAATATGGGATGTATGGGCCAAGTACACATATCTCGATAAGACTCATATACTACAAATTTATAATACATATTTACTTGCATAGTAGCATCTCTCTTTTATCAAATAGTGAAAGGTGTACGTTCGATAAAGGTGTACGTTCCAACTTCCAACCGGAACAAAACTTAGTAAATAAATAAAAGCAAATGTTAACATCTATATCGATGTATCTAGTCCACTCATCATGGTGTGCAAGATTAGAAGACATGTAGACTAGTGTTATTGCAATAGCGTAATGAAAATGTTTGATTTTGTTGCTTCGTACACCAGGTACGTAGTTCACGAAGAACGTTGTGAATCCCACATGTCGCGGCAACACAAGCAACGCTGCCATATATGCGCTGAAACATTACTTATGATGGTCCTAAAATCAGTATATGTAATAGTTGGAGTAAAGAATATTCGAAAGTGCATATAGGTGCGACCATACAAAGCCTCAACCTTTTAGGGCCTCAAATTTTAAATTCTTTGTATATAACTATTTCTTCAAGTATTAACTACCACCGAGGTGTTCTAGTGGTCAGGTCAAACATCCAAGTTTTTTACGAGAAGTCTCAGGTTCGAACCTCAATTGGTAAACATCTTAGGGGTGCCCAGATAAAAAGTCAAAAATAGTATCTAACTAAACTTCATATTAAATGTGTCGTAACTGTTAGTAGTGCACCACAACAAACATGGTTTTATTGCTGGCCGGGATTTGGTATCAATATCCTGGTCATGTACCGGTTCATATGAAACCAGGATCGGTACCCACTAATCTCAAGTCCAATGCCTATTGCGTAGGTGGTTTGAAATTCATTTGTTGGCCTCAAAACAAAAAGTTGTAAATTTGTAATTCATTGTTTAGACATAAATCTATGAGAGACGAACTTTTCTTATAGTGTACATACAAGCTGTCAAGCTGCAGAACGTTTATCGATCACAAGGAACAGAGGATGAAACCATGGGGTGGCCTGAAATTATACATACCACTCGCAAAAGGTCAACCAAATTGACAAAATTTATTGAAAAAGTTCCAAACAACATGAAACCAGAATTACACAGCCAATTTTTCCCCACTTAAGTTTTAGCATCACTTTTTTTGACAACTAAAAGTCAAACACTGTACGTTTGTACTACCTTTTCCAACTGATGATTTGTAAAAGTAAACAATTATCATAAGAACTATATAAATGAGAATCATACAAGAAATTAAACCAGCAAGTTTTTCTATTCAAACTAATAACATTTCGTACTTGGTCTTATTTTCAAAAACCAACAAGAAACTATATGCAAAAAGGCTGTAGTTCTTTAGCTTAAAAATCTAGCCATAAGGATATGAAGTTATCACAATAACCCATCGGTTCTCGCCGGCAATCTTCTGAAAAAGTTCATAGGCACTGAAGGGACCCGATTACGGAGTGATGGATGCCGCAACACGAACCCACCAACCGCGACTACCACAACTTTAACCGGAACCACATAAAGTACAATAGCTAAAATGGTACAAAACCACAAAAACATAGCCGTGGCACGAGGGTCCCGCCACGTAACCAAATTCTGAATCCTCTCTCCTTGTGTTGCCACATCACCAATCACAATTTGAATCCTGGACCCCACACTGCGCAGCCGGTCATACCTCAGTTTTAACATATCACCTTGTCTGGAACTTGGAAAAGTATCGAACTCTTCATCTAATTCGTCACCATTTACCTGATCACCACGAGATAGTTTGATATCCATGTGAGGTGGTTGTCTTGGTCTAGATCGATATCTAGTAATCCCAGTCGCTATAAAGTATACCAACATCGAGATCATGATCATTTGCGGGTTGAAAACAAAAAACACAAACGAAACGTGCACAAGAACTGTTATAAATGGGTTAGTCCAGTTGCAGACTTTGTTGAACCATTTGCAAATGAAAACCAAAACAGAAAGAACCTCAATGAGTCTAGAATAGTTAGCTTTACTCTTTCTTAAGCTCCACATTGTCGAACCCACATCAAGCATGTACTCAACCACCTCTTTTCTTAATGGTGGCTCAGCCCGGTTCAACCTCATAGACACTATCTGAGTCGCGTGGTGCCTCAAACAATCTTGTTGAAAAATACTCAATGGATGTATGTAATGCATATTTGGCAGCAATGGTTGTGAATACATTTGCAACAAGTTTACCAACGAGACACAAGTAAACCGAACTGCAAGCTGGATTTCACCCATTTTCATCACACCAGAAGGGTGTAAAACTATTAAAGGATACGAATGTGTATACACACGATCTGTTTCTAGTGTCGATAACCTTATTCTTACTTTCCCGATTCTTGAATCTTTAACTCCACCACCATTGTCAACTCCTTGTAGATGGTTATTATCGAATACAACTATTGTAATCACAGTACACGGGTCAAATACTTCCCAAGTGTACTGTTCATTCCATTTGGGGTTTAATGAATCGATTACAGTTCTTGTTCGGATCCATTTATGCCCATATTTTGCTACACAATAAGCATCAACAGCCCCACGCCCATTTCTTGATTTCATCGGTGTTAACCCATTAGCATTCAAGATTCCTAGTTCAAGTATACCTATACTTGGTGATCTAAGTAGCTTATGGGTCGGTCTAAAGTCACTACTGTACTGAGTTAACTCGTCAAGAACATGATACCCGCCATCTAAACAGACCCGAATATGAATCTTGCTATTCAAAACCGCCACATTTACCTCCCCATTTTCACCGGGAGTATGTTTCTCAAGATTATACCATCTACTAGTTATGATACTATTGTCCATTCTCTTATCTACATTTTGTAATGGAATGAAACACTTCCCTATCACTTCTTCTTTGTTAGCAACTTTTTCTTCCACACTTAACACAAGTTGTTCATCAAACGGTTCGGCTACTACAAACATCAAATCCTCGTTCCACGACGGTCTAGGCAAAACTTTAGTCCTTACAACCATGTTCATAACCGTGCCTTTCACAAAAACCTCGGGCTGCCTATTGTTGTTAACTTGCAATTCTTGAGCTTCTATCACATTTACACGAACATACCAAAGACGAGGCGATAGATACACTTTTGATCTTATATTCATAACCCCATCACCATCAACCAAAAGAGCATCCGAATGCCAAGAATCCGGAAAAGATTCATCAGCTTGTGTACCCATCCAAACAGCCACCATCAACTCTCCATCATTCCTATTCTCTAATCTATACCATTGGGCCGCTAATGGACTATCCGGTGGAAGCCTAATCGGAAGCTCATTTACATCAAATGAAACCCCACCAATCACATTATCCTCATTTGTATCATCCTTGTGTTTCACAACAAGTTCGAGTATTAACGATTGAATTCGGTCTTTTGGGAATGCAAACACTTGGTTCCATTCAGGGTTCGGGTTCTTTTCAAAATGTTTAGTACAAGCAATAAAACTACCAAGCTTAATCTCAACAAAAGGGTCAATAGAATTACCTCTTTTTGGTGGTAAATTCCTTGCTTTCACAACTTTTACATACAAATAATGCATTTGCTCAACAAGATCAAAAGCTGTCCCAAATCTTTCATTCCCAGGTACTCTGCCTCCCCCTAAACTCGGCCTCGTTTCTTTCAAGTTAAACTCATCGATACCGTTCGAATTCACATTCGGGTTCAAATTCCCTTTCTGGGTCTGATTCTGTCTTTGATTCTGGTTCTGGTTTTGGTTTTGGTTTTGGTCTGAGTTTAAGTTCTGTCTTGCCATTGTAAAAACAGAGGAAAAACAGGGGAAGCCCAGATGAAATCTTGAAATATTTGAGTTTTTGAAAGTGAATTATGATCAAACTTCAAAACCCTAGGAAATTGGAAGGGCTTATGCTTAAAACAAATGTTAATAAAGACGTTATAAACCGTTGTGGGCTTCCTATAAAATTGGGAAAATAAAAAATTAATAAAAGGATTTCAAAAAAAAAATTCAAAATATAAGAGTTGGGTTTTTACATAAAATAAGAAAATCTAAGAAATAATAATATTGAGTCCAACAAAAATGGGGAAAATGTAAATACTGAAAAAACAGGGGAAACAGAGTAATGTAGTGAAGCCTGGTTTCTTGATAATGTGATATTGTGATATATGTAAATATGTGAATTAATATATGTTGATGGAATTTGGAAACCCTGATTTATATAATTTTATTTTGTATATATATATATATACATTGGATATGGTTTCTCGTGCTTTTATATCTTCTGAAAAATTATTTGCACTTATATAGAGTTTTCAGGGAATGCGGGAGAAGAAAGAATAAAAATAATCAGAGAGATATGGAAAGAGAAAGTTTGTATTTATGTATGAGGAAATGTTCTTTAAAATTAAGTGTGTTTAGTTACAGAATTTTTTCTTTAAATTTTATATTAAATTTTTTAAAATTTTAAAATAATGAATATTGTTTTTTTTTTTTTATCTATTGAAAACGTTTGAGATATTTAAAAACGCATTTAGTTTGTAGTTTGAAAAACACACGCAAAACAAAATTATATATGTAGTTGAAAATATTTAAAATATTATAACGATGAGTTTTTCGATATTTAATTACATGTAGAGAAACAAAGTGTTCAACTGTCAATAAAAAAAATTTTGAAAATTTTACATTTGAGCTACCTTTTGTTTTTTATGTTTTCTTTGAAATATTTTCTTATATTTAATTACATGTAGAGAAACAAAGTTTCAACTGTCAATATAAAAAATTTTGAAAATTTTACATTTGAGCTACTTTTTTGTTTTTCATGTTTTCTTTGAAATATTTTCTTAAAATAACATTTCTACTTCATACAACTAACCGCAATATAAGATTTTGTGTGTTTATAGGTTTGTTATTTTGCGAGACCCTGATCGAACTTCGGTGCAGGTTTAATGAAGTAGGTTGTAATCAAAATATATTTTAACGCCATACATTGCCATAATGTAAATATTTATTATAAAATTATTATTTTCTTTCCAACAAAACAGTCAAAGTCAATCAGTTAAAGTCAATCAGTCAACCAATCAGTCAAAGTCAAATAGTCAAACGTATTCAAAGCTTTTCATATTTATCTTA
>JANDBE010000051.1:22817347-22829057 GCA_024320915.1 Erigeron philadelphicus
AAGAACATAAAAAGTACACTTTTATTTTGATCAAATTCTCAAAAGATGTTGTTATTACCTGCGATTTGATGCTAGAAACGTGTTTTGATCGTCACAAGGAACCCGAAAGTACAAACGATTTCACTCAAACAACCCAAAATCAAAGTGGTGATTTTTAGTGTGTGAAGATGGTGGTGGAAGAGCCTGACTATGTGTTTCTAGTGAGAGAGTGGTGTTTGGAGGTGATGATGAATAGTGAAGGTTCTCTTACTAAACTTTTCTATTTATACCTTTTCAAATAAATGCACAAGGTGTTTACAAGGGACTATTTGTCGAACATTTTGCACTAGAACACTTATGGACATGAACATTTATGAACCGAACCTTCATATTTTATCGAATTAATTTATAATCCGTCATATAATTCAAGATTTAAGATCAAATTGACCTTCAAATAAGCACATATTTTATGTATAAAGTACGTCAAGAACTTAGATAAATTGAACTGTTGAGCCGTTCAGCTGGCGAAAGTACGTTCTAAGGAACTTAATTAGAATATTTATAAGACGGTTGTTACAGAAAAAATCTAATAGTTAAATTAATATTTGATATATATTTTTTGCATTTATTTTTACTTTATTTGTTCAACTAAAAACTGGATGGTCTCGTTGAACTGGTTTAGCTATCAGATTGGTGAAGCTTGTCAGTCATTGTTATTGATATTGAGGTGTCTTTGAGTATTCATGTAGTTGGGAATTACATTAAAATTTTACTTAAAACTTAATTTAAATGTTATTATTTTAGAAGATATCCCTTATCACTGAGTTATTACCGATGGTTAAAATTTTGTAGTTGACTATCATGAATCTAAATTGAAAAATGATCGAACTAAACTTATATTGTATAGTGTTTCAAAATTTATCATTTGTTTTATCATTTAATAATAAAAACTACAATGTCAATGTTAAAAAGAAATAGGAAAAGAATCTTTCGGGTGTATAAATGACTAACTAAAAAATTAATTGAAAGATTAAAAAATACAAAATTTAACTTAATAATTAATTAATTTAATAATCTATATGGCATGAGAAGATAACAAGTATTTGAAAATTTTACAGCTAACCAAAAATCCTAATTGTCATTTGAATAAAAGTGTTACATAAGATTTTTTATATCCTCTCTTAGTTATATATAAAGATTTATTAGATTTATTTTGAAAATATGAAATAACTATTCGTTGTATTATTATTATTATTACTATTTGTAAAAGTGTTTATTATTATTATTATTATTAATTAATTAATTAGTTAATTAAAATAATAACATAGCCAATTCTGTGAATTCATTCAAAGATCATTTCTAATTTCGTGAATTAAAAATCAAACTGACACGTCAGCAGGTTACCAGGTTAGATCTTACTTTTTCTACTAATAAACGAAAGATGTTTTCTAAAAACTAAAGCTTTCAAAAGATGTTGCTAATTTCGTAAAATCGAGTAAAGTTCATTTCAATTTTCTGTAGTTATCCCTATATTTAACCAACATGTATATAAAGGATGATGGTTCCCTCAAGTTAGTATTAAATTGATGGGTAAAGTTAAGAGTATCTCAACCATTGATTAAAAATCAAGGTCTAGTTTTAATAATCAATTTTGAATCTTAACCATAGATTTTTAATCAATGATTGAGATCATTATAACTTTTAATCTTAACCATCGTATATAAAGGTTGAAGTTTCTTGTAGGGTTGATATATGACAGAAGGATAATAGAGATTTTATTTATAAATTTGATGATGATTGTCTGATTAGACAGAATTCTAAAATGAGATCGGCATGTACGTACTTTAAAGCTTATATTATATATTTTGTTTTTAATTTTATTTGAATTGCAAAAATGTCATGTCAATGTCTAGCCTAGCTGGTGAGAGACATTTTCAGTTTTACTCAAGGTCTTGAGTTCGATCCTTAGGGATAACAAAATCTTGAGGTTTTTGTTTCTGGATACTTGTAACGGTTCATATTCAAGATCTCATTGTCTATAATATACGTACATGATTTCTCGTATGTATGTTTGGAAAAAAAAATTACACTCTCACATAAAGTTCTCTTTTTAAATCTAGTTGAATTTTACGTACATATGCCCTGTTAATTGAACCCCCAATTAAAGTCTTTTTACAATTTTCATATTAACTTTAAAGATTCCCGGTTAACTTGACCCCCGATTAAGGTCCATTTGAATTATTTGAACTTCAAAGATTTCCTGATAATTGGACCCTCAAATAAGTTTCTAGTCATTATCTAACCTCTATATATACAACACAAAGACCATATGCTTTCCAATCCCAGTCCATATTCTTCTTTTAATTAGCTCCCAAAAATGCAGTCCAAGATCGAAAGAATTATCTACAAGTTCAACTTCCAAGGAAGTTCAGGTTCACTAATTCAATACTGGAAAGCACACTCTAAGTATCTAACCATCAAAGATCAACCTTTCCTATCAACTCAAGACGACGACGACGAAGGAGTCTTAAGTTATAGGGAGGAATGTCTTGAAAACAATTGCTATTATTTGAATGAACGACAACCGAATTATGGTTTGTATTCATTCGCTGGACTAGCAGCTCGGTCAGGAGTTGTTAAGGAACAGAATAGCTACACCGATAAAGACGTCATTATGGGCCAGTTAGCTGTGCCCGTCTACGATGATACGGTTTTGGTTGGAGTCATTGAGCTTATCACAGACATCCCAAAAGAAAGTTATGCAAAGGAGTTCAAAAGAATCATCAGATTGCTTCAGGTAAGCTATTATATATATCTTCTTATAATATATATATATACACATAAAAAGAAACATGTATATCATCTGTGTATATATATATCTAATATTTCTTGTTTTATTTTCTTTGCAGAAAGAGAACTTAGCAACCAGGTTGTAACAGGGTTAGCGGAGATTGTGACAAAGGAATTAATGCACTCCTGTAAGATTGTATTAGAAAACTTTTCAGGTCAATAATGTAGACAGCAAAGGACCTGTCAAGTTCGCCAGTGGTCCGTGGACAATCATTATATATGTTTATCGAATAGGCAGCAAACGCATAAATGATACATATATATATTCGGTTTCCCTAGCTTTAATTTGTTCATTTTAACATTAAACCAAACGTTTTTTGTATGTAGGTATTTTGTTGCTTCTTTCAATTCTCTGTTTATTACTTAGGGCCTATAGCCTGGAGGCCCTGGATTGTGTTTCCTTATTCAGTGTTTAGATATATGTGTGTATCAATGTTTAAAGTTATGTATTACTCCGTATTATTAACTGTTGAAAGTGCATCAAACAGAAAATGACGTGTGTACGTGATAATAAAATCATGGACACATTTAGCTAGGATATTGGGTGATGTAGACACTGTTATTACAAAGTTTAAATTAAATAGGGTAGCAACTATGACAAATTAAGGTACTTTTGTATTTTACATATATTGTTAGAAACACAAATCTAAAAAAAGATCTTCACTGCACCTTTTGCCTTTGTCAGTTTGTCGCCTTTTATGCTCCGTTAATTCATCCCTTAAAAAGTTATCCTTAAAGCTTACATATATTTGGTGTTTCTAAATCTATTTGAATTGACATGTTAATTAAACCCCCAGATAAACCTCTCTTTCTAAATCGGGTTGAATTTACAGATACCTTGTTAATTGGACCCCAATCGTCTTTTTGAAATTTATTCAACTTTCAAAGATACCATGTTGATTATATTGTTCCCACCAGTAAGGTCACTAGAGGTGGCAAAATATACCGGTCGGACCGGCTTAGATGACAGGTCAAAACAGGTTCGGGTCAAATGAGTTCGGTCAATACGAACCGTTTTGAAAATAGAATCATCTGGGTTCAGGTCATGTTGGGTTCGGATCAAGGAGACCACTATTTAACTCATAAAGCAACATATAACAGCACCCTATCTTTATGACCCCTACATTACACGAATGCCTATTATCCGGGACTTTCAAAAAACCCTATTAATCCATCCCTGTAAATGTGGAAAGTAAGACTCGAAACCAGATGGAGTTTTTTAAGGTTAGAGACCTTATCATTGGGCCACCAACCCTATGGCAAACATACACCTGTTTTAGTTGGTTTAGCTTTCATCGTTTAAAATATGTTCTTTGTTCACCGTGATCATGTATTAGCATCTATATCACATCTTGTTGGCATGAAAAACATGGGGTAGCAGCATCCAAGTTGTATCATGATAATCTGAAGACCACCCTTTATTAGACGTACACCATCAAATATATTTTAAGATATAGTATTGTACAATTCTGTGAAACATATTTGGTGATGTACAACTAAAAAAGGTGGTAGAAGGCTAGATAAGAAAAGTAAAAATGCTGATGATGTCAAAATTAGGTAGAGAAGTTTTCAAGATGGTCCGTCAAAAGCTATTTTCCCACTATTTGGATTTTGCAGATGTCATGATCAAATAACCTTTTCCTACGTGCAATCGCAAGTACCGTCGACGTGTTCAACAAACATTCTGATAAATGCTTTCCCATTTGAACTGGATTCCTTCATGCATTTCTGGAGGTCTGCATCACTTGAAATCAGCTGGTTGCTTTTAGTATCGTTGTACTTGATACAGACACGTTTGTTCTTCAATTCGTGGAACCTTTTTGTCACTTCTGTCAGCAGGTCTGTGAACTTGGCTGAAAAGGGCAGGTTAAACTTGATCGTATGATCATATTGAACTTTTATCGTCTTCCCCATAAAACTGGATTTTAAGCCCCTACGCTGCAAAGGAGTAAAGCAAACCAAAGCAAACCTTCATTTAAATTTTTGCAGAAACCTACCAAAATAGCTAAAATATCTTAGGTAATATGAATCCAACACTTTCATGATTACAAGAGCATCCATAATGATAACCTATTGTTTCCTATGCATAAACCTTTCAAAAGCTTTATATATGAGTTCCAAATGTATGCATTCAAACTTGAGGCTAAAAGAAAGCAAAATATGAAGCACTTCGTCATGCTAGACATCTATGCCACATAAGCGTTAAACGCAGACCCACTATAGCTAATAAAAAAAGGAACCGCTTCAAAAAATTTAAATATATTCTTAAAGTGACCATAGAGGTTCCACGTGGAGTTCTGGTAGTACAAGCAGTAGATATCAAAGAAATCCAACCAGTTAGAAAAAGGAAAACAAGTAGTTGGAACAACTAAACAAATTATATTGAAAGGACTAAAAAACAAGGCTATGAAAATCGGCCAACTCGGGAGATTACTCAGCCACGATTCATGAGTTGGGGGGCTGGCAATTCGAGTTAGCCCTACTCAGACTGCAAAACCGGTCCTGTCAAATTCTGGCAAATAAGTAAATGAGTGGAATAGAGATGTATGCATAGCGAATGTACTAGGGGCATAGAAGCCAAAACAGGCTACATATAAATTAAACATGATCTACAAGGATTAACAATCTGATCTGAGCATCAACGCCTAGTGAAACTCATCATGCTGGTTACAACATTATCCAAGAAACCTTCTTCTACCAGTCGATTGGTAATTTGGTATTAGTAAAAGCTACAGGTACATTTAGTTGTAGAAAACTAAAAGTGTTTTCTAGAAAAATTTCAAGGGAATCATGGACAACGAAAATGTGTCCAAATGTGAGTTTTCCTAAATAGTTTTAACTTATAACTCCCTCTTAGAAAACTCATTTTTATAGTTTTCTATATATTTTCCACTTTTTATTTTCAAGCTTGCAACTTCATGCGTTTTCAAAATTTTCAAGGGTTTTCTAAGAATGAAAAACCTTTCTCATTTGCTTTAAAATTGAAATGGAAATTTTGAAAAAAATTTTCTGTAACTAACATACCCTAGTTAACTCAAGGAAAGTTTCATTTTATTACATACTCTTTTGCTGTATTAATATGGTGGTAGTAAATAGAAGGTTCTGTCATTCTGTGAATTCTCTGCAAACACACGTATATATTCAAATTCATTTGAGCCATAGGTATTGACATAAAATAAGTGAAAAGTCAGCAGAGGTCTTAGTAGTAACATCAGCTTTGAAAACAATCTCACAGAAATATCTAGTTCAGGATGATTTCAAAGCAAAACCATAGCAAAAGTATTTTGACTTCACGGAACTACGGAAATGAGGTTTTTTCACACTAGACAATAGGGGTCCAGGGAGCTTGTAGACGATCAATCAAAGAGGAAAAGTTAGGCAAAGAGCAGGGCTTGGGACAAGCTTAGGTAATCCCATATCCGAACCCGATTATAAAACGGGTGCCCAGGGGCCTCCATTTACCAAAAACTACATTATATACATATAGATCCACTCAATCACACACGCTATTATATATATGATTAGAAGATATAACATGATATATGCATTATATGTATGTATGTTTATATGTATATCCATACATATATTATATTACAATTCTGGTAGAGAAAATTAGTCCTGGGTTTGTAATCGGGTAATTGGATGGGTTTGACATGATATCAAACCTGGAGCAGAACCACAATTTTTTTTGTTAGTAATCCCAAATCAGCTCTCAAAATTAAATAACCGGCCCAATCCCCTGCCCCGTTGTATCGGGTTTCGAGCTTCCCAGACGGGTTAGGTATTTCGTGCAATCCCCCAGATGCATTAACTTTTTTTGGTGTTCATGTATTGTATAATTTGGTTGTGTTGTGATACAGGGATCCCTTACTATCTTGCAGTTTTTCTGTACTAATTTGGTTGCAATATTTTCTAGTATAATAATACTGTCAGACTATCACACTTATAAGTAATTAAAGATGCTTTTTGACATCTGATTAAAAAATAAAGATGTTGGCCTTAAGTAATATAGTCATTGTATTCATATTCAAACAGGCAACAACTAAAAACCGCAAAATGAACACAAAAAGATTTGGATGTTAACCCATCTATGCCTGTTTTGCATGCAGTAAGAGCTATCGATTTTAACATGTTATCTAACTAGCGAGGCCCCATTTTGCCACTTATAACTTAACACATGAGTCAAAAGCAACTACAATAAGCTTGCTATGGAAAAGGCACTTAACCACTATGGTTCCCTACAAAGTCGTAAACGACAACCCTGAACTTTTAAAAGTAGATCGAAATATCTTGTTAAAAGGATCCAAATATTAAGTACCTTCAAATTGGATAGAAGCAGGATCACTGGAATTACAGACAACCAAATCTCTGACTTCATAAAGGTGCAGATAAGTTCAGTGAAAATGTAATAAAGAGCAGGATAATCTTCAGGTCATATAATGATACTGACGAAAAAAATAATTGGAAACAGTAAACTATCTCGAAAATATCAATGTTTCAAGTAATAAGCAGCTTCCAAATTACAGATATTCTACTACTGTAAGCGCAAACATAATTATTATGGACTGCACTAAGAATTGTTTTTTTCTTCAGATGTAACAATAAGCAAACAAAAATCTCTAAGTGATTTAATGAAATAAGACCAGCTATTAATCTAAAATATTGGTTTTAGATACTCTGATATACTTTGCAGATAGGGTAAGACTGTCTAATTTATATATCGAATATATCTTGGGACTGCGGTCATTTAATAAGAAGTTGCGACTAAATATATTAAAAAGGAAAATTGGAAAAACCAACCTGCAGTAAGTGCACCAACTGATTGAAATCCTCAATATAACTTTCTTTTGGTACACTTGTGACTAGCTCAATGATTCCGGCGAGTTCCTTTCTATCACCCACATCATAAAACACAGGCAGAACACACTGCCCCATGCCTGCTGCTTCAGCATATTGTTGGTAATGATGACTACGCACAAGATCTTTTGTCCTGTGATCTGCAATCCCTGTCTGAGCTGCACGCCCAGCAAACCAGTTTCCGATGACCTTCTTTTGCGCGCCAACGAATCTAATAACGTTATCATGAGACTTCCTCCTGTACATCATAACTTCTTCATGATTTTGATCAGCTAATCTAAAAGGTTCATCTAATAATAGAAGATTGCACCCAATGTCTTCTGAATCAAGAGACCTGGTGCATTTCCAAAACTGAAGTAACCCTGGTTCTTCGTAGAAATTAAATTCTTCAAAAACTAGAGAAATAATTTCCTCAACTGATTGATACCGAAACAGTAGGAAGCATACGCCAATAGACAATAGCCTTGCAAGAACATGGGAATTGTCCAGAGCATAAATTGGTTCCATTGTACTGCATTAAAACACAACTATCGTGTTAATACTAGATCCCAAAAGAATCCAATTGTGCCATATTTACATTCAATAAAGTACAATACAAATGCTTTAAACAAAACTTATCAACAAACATTCAACAAAACGCATCAACCAACTCTTCCCAGTTTCACGCATTGAAGGCTTGCAAAATTGTAATCTTGTTCGAAAAATGGCATCACCTTGTTTTTCCATGCCATGTCTATACACTGTAAATTTGTGATTTTTGACACATTTAGTAAATATGTGTCAACAAATGGGCAGATGGCTATAGAATAGCTGTATATATTCGGTGGGAATTTCTCTTGTTAGTAACATCTTTCAAACATCATATCCGACTTGGAAACCATAAATTACCTTTCATTAGAAAGTTGTGATTACTTAAAGGGACCGAAAAGAGTCACGTTTACAAGAACAGATAGGGAACATCTATCAACAAAGTATTACAAATGCTATAACAAAATCTATCAACAAACATTCAACATCTATACACACACCCACCAATTAAATTCAGTATAACCACCCAATATACGCGCGTATACTCACTTTGACCAGAAAAATCAAAGTACCATACTTTCTATATCAATGAATACTTCCCATATATTGGGTGTTTATACTCATTCATTACTACCTAAATACCCACCATACGAGGAGTATACATTGATATGCAAGTATGATACTTATGAATTTTCTGGTCAAAGTGAGTATACGCACGTATAAGGCCGTATAGTGGGTGTTTATGCCAAATTGGGACAAATGCTTTAAACAAAACCTGTCAACAAATATTCAACAAAACACAACAACCAACTCTTCCTAGTTTCATGCATTGAAGGTTTGCAAAATTACCTTTCGTTTGAAAGTTGTGATTACTTAAAGGGATGTTAAATTTTCCATTTTTGCGACAATAAAAGGAGTCATTAATAATTTGAAACAAATAAGAGGGTCACTACTCACTAATCAATTATATACATTTTAGAAGAAGCAGAAGATAAAAAGCTATTCAAGGGTGGTGGTTTTACGACAGTCTACGGTTGTCTTAGTTGTGAAAAAATATAAAAATAAAAAAAAACATGAATTGTCTCTTTTGGTGCAATTTGTCCCAAAAAAAAATCCCCTCAAAAACTATGATAGAAAAATCTACAAAATAAAAAATTAACTGATAAGATGAGCATTTTACAGATGACAGTAATATAATAATAATAATAATAATAATAACTTACTTAACTCAGAGACTGTTAATGAGTAACGAGTAGGAAAGATCTCCGGCGAAAAAGGTCGACGTCGGAGCCCGGAGGTGCGGTAAGGAGTGATTTAAGGAACTGTCATGATCATAAATATACATACTTTAGGTGGCGCCATAGAGGCCCGACATGGGCCACCCACAAATATATACTCAATATATACATCACTCTGTATTGTAAGGAGTAGTCGCCGAAATATTTGACCAACTTTTTCTAAATTGGTCATATTTGGTCATACATACACAAACGTGTTATTGACGGGCCCTTTACTCTCCTATAAAGTTTAACTAAAGCTGATTGGTTAAATTATATTTTGATCCATCCACTTTATTAATTTTTCAAACAAGCCAGGAATCTTTTATTTATGAGTAAATTACATTTTTCGTCCTTGAAATTGACAGTTATTTTATTTTCCTTTCTTAATATTTAAAAATTATAATTTTAAGCTTAAAATTTTCAAATTTTTGCAATCGAGGTCGTTCCTTAGACAGTGTTAATTTTTGGCCGCTAATATATGCACGTGCTAAACACGTGAGGGTAGTATTGTCATTTCCCCTTTACACCAAAGGGACTACAAATGAAATGTGCCAACTTTATGGACGAAATTTGAAAACTTATAGGTCTTTCGGTGATTTTTTATTGGGTTCATCTTCTCCGGCTAATTTCCGACTAGTCTCCAGCAACAAAAACCAAATTTTCCAAGTAACGCATCTCCGAAGTTTATATCTATAACCAACCATTCTTCTTCAAAATCACCCTAAAACATATTTAAAATCCAACAAGTTCTTGCCCACCAAATTCATATACTTCAATCAGATATATAAACAATTTCAATATCATAAACATTTTCGGATCTCATTATAAAATTAATTGTACCTTCATCCCTCATCTTTACTCTCTTTTCATTTTGCAAACTAAAAAATCATAAAAAAAAATAACCATAGATATAAATCTCAAATATCAAAAAACCTCAAATTCAAAACTCACTTGTTCAATAGCCGTATACACAATAGGTCCACCGAGTGTATAACAGATTGTGTGTGAACAGATTGTGTATAAGTGTATATGTATTTATGTGTGATTGTGCGTGTGACCAGAAGCAGTAGCAGTAGCAGTAGCAGTAGCAGTAGCAGTAGCAGTAGCAGTAGCATCGTATATATGTTTATGTATATGTATTATATAAGTAAATGATTTTTTGCACTTTTAGTCTCTGAAGTTAGCACATTTTACACTTTTGGTCCCTTTGGTGTAAAGGAGAAAGGACGATACTACCCTTACTTGTTTAGCACGTGTATATGTTAACGGCCAAAAATTAACACCGTCTAGAGGAAGGAGTTCGATTGCAAAAATTGGAAAACTTTAAGGTTAAAATTGTAATTTTTAAAGTTAGGGACGAAAGGTAAAAAAAATATCGACTTCAGAAATGAAAAGTGTGATTTACCCCTTATTTAAGGGAATGGTTAAGCTCTTCAATTCTTAAGTGAATTTTGTTAGATGTACTATAGTAGGTGCAATTCGAACCTTGTCAACCGTAAACTTTCATAAGGGTAGTTGGGAGGTGGTGATGTAGCTAATCGGATAAAGAGGTACCCCACCGTATGCAATTACCACGTAAAAAAAATCATTGTGGAAAAGAAAATAATATGGCCGCACGTGCAACGATACAAAAAAGTGTAAAGTTAATCCTTTTGGTGGACATGTGCAATGATCAAGCACAGAAAACAAATGACGCCTTAAAAAATGTAAAATGTATGATTGAGAAAAAGAATCATATGCGGCGGCCATAATTAGGAAAATAGAATTTACTAGCAAAGTGTGATATTTTGAAAAAGTGTTTACTAAATAGTAACAACTAGTCATTTTACTCGTGCTTCGCAACGAATCATGACTTGTTATTACAAAATAAACATAATGCAAGTAATTTTTGTTTTAGATATCAAGTTATAACATCATTGGTTAACCATGTCATCAAGCTTTATTTGTAGGTATATAGCTATAATAAATAAAAAGTTAAAAATTTGGAAGTTTGATAAATTGGTTAATATTTCGTTAGTTCTCGCTAGGGGTGAGTATGGGTCAGTTTTTGGCTAAAATCGAAACCCGAACCGATCCATTCGATTTTTAGAAAACCAAAACCATTGGATTCGGTTTTTGTTTGGTTCGGTTTTCCGGTTCGGTTTGGATCAGTTTCGGTTTTTGTTTTGCTTTTTTATTTTATTTTTTGTTTATTATGTTATAAATTTATTTTCAGT